>JAYDZE010084386.1:0-24815 GCA_034509125.1 Monilaria moniliformis
TGGACACATTCCTATGGCACCTCGAGAGGTACTTTGAGGGCCTCGACATCGACGACGAGGCCACCAAGGTAAGAACCATATCTCTTTATCTTAATGGTCTTGCTGCTTTGTGGTGGAGGCGCAGGCATGCGGATGTGGAGAAAAGGGTTGCGTCGAATTGACACACTTGAACAGTTCAATGCTGAACTCAAACGACACTTCTACCCAAAGCATGTCGTCAATGAGTCCCGTAAGAAAATGAAAGAGCTAGAACAAACCAGGAGCATCCCCGAGTACGTGAAAGAGTTCACAACACTCATGCTCTGAATCCCGAACATGACCGAGGATCATTTAGTGTTCAACTTTGTCGATGGGTTGCAAGAGTGGGCACAAAAGGAGATTAAGAAGCATGACTTCTCTACCGTCGACGAAGCCATTGCCATCGCCGAGTCTTTGACCGAGTACCAAAAGAACCCGCAAACGTCCACGGGAAAGGACTACAAGGGTAGCTCGAGTAAAGGTGGGAAAGATAAGAAGGAATATAAACCTTCTGACAAGGGGGGCAATCCCCACAAAGGCAACCAAAATCGAACCAAGTTCGAGGAGAAGAAAAAGGGCGACTTTGTGCCCATATGTGGGTGTTTTGTGTGCAAGGGGCCACATCCCATGCGCGAGTGTCCCAAGTTTGGATCACTTAATGTCCTCATGGAGGAACGGGAAGCGCCATCTAAGGAGACGAGACAAATGGGGTCATTGCAGCTACCTAACGCCTTGGCTACCGTGAAAGCCAAGGCCGAGCCGTCCACTAAAAGTGAAGAGCTAATCTATGTGGAGGCCAACATAAATGGACGCTCGACTAAGGCAATGGTGGACATGGGGGCGACTCATAACTTCACTATCGAGGCCGAGGCCAAGTCGATCAAGACGGTGAACAATGCAACTCGGGACTTGGAAAGGCCAAGTCGATTTCTCGGTTGCATCGATGGATAACTTCAACCTAGTCATCGGGTTGAAGCTAATGCGTAAGATTTGTGCTATTCCTTTACCTTATGCTATCTCTTTATGCATTTTGGACAAGGATTCACCATGCATGGTGCCCGGAGTTGCACCCGTCGGTAATAAGAAAGAAGCTATGCAAGTGGCCAAGGGGGCCAAGAAAGGGGATGTGACATTCCTAGCCATCATGACGGATGAGCCGGATACGAAGGAGCACGATGAGGGCGTTCCCCAAGTAATCAAGGCAGTCCTTGAGGAAAATAAGGAAGTAATGCCGCCCAAGCTACCAAAGAGTCTACCCCCAAGGCGGGAGGTAGACCACAAGATAGAGTTGGAGTTAGGCGCCAAGCCACTTGCCATGGCTCCTTACTGCCTAGCCCCGACCGAGTTTGAGGAAATGAGGAAGCAACTTACGGAGTTGCACGATACGGGAAGGACTCATCCATCGAAGGCACCATATGGGGCCCCAGTACTGTTCCAACGCAAGAGTGATGGGTCGCTACGAATGTGCGTGGACTATCGGGCATTAAACAAGGTAACCATGAAGAACAAGTACTTTATTCCTTTGATTGCTGACTTGTTCGACAGGCTTGGAGGGGACAAGTTCTATACCAAGATGGACCTTCGAAAAGGCTATTATCAAGTCTGGATTGCGGAAGGGGACGAGCCAAAGATGATGTGCATCACCCGATATGGCTCATCGAATGGCTAGTAATGCCCTTTGGCCTGACCAATGTCCCAACAACGTTTTGCACGCTTATGAACAATATTTTCCACCCCTACTTGGACCGATTCATGGTGGTCTACCTCAACGACATTGTGATCTATAGCAACACTTTGGAAGAACACGTCAAGCACCTAATGGTCGTTTTCCAAGTGCTGAGGGAGAACGAGCTCTACGTGAAGAGGGAAAAATGTGCATTTGCCAAAGAAGAGGTACCCTTCCTTGGGCACATCATTGGGCGTGGTCGGATCCGCATGGACGAGGGAAAAATCAAGGCTATCTCCGAGTGGGAGCCGCCGACCAAGGTAACTGAGCTACGCTCATTTCTTGGTTTAATTAACTATTATCGCCGTTTCATACACAGTTACTCGGCGGGAGTTGCTCAATTGACGGACATTCTCAAGAAGAAGAAGGTGTGGGAATGGTCGAGGGAGTTCCAAGAGACCTTCAAAGAGTTGAAGAGGGTCGTGTGCGAGGAGCCTATCCTAGCACTTCCCGACTTTAACAAGGCATTTGAGGTGTACATGGATGCCTCTGATTTTGCTATCGGTGGGGTGTTAATGCAAGATGGTCACCCAATTGCCTTCGAGAGCCGAAAGCTAAATGACACCGAGAGGCCATACACAGTGCAAGAGAAGGAAATGACGGCCATTGTCCACTGCCTTAGGACATGGCGACACTACTTGCTTGGCTCAAAGTTCACGGTCAAGACCGACAACGTAGCCACGAGCTATTTTCAAAGCCAAAAGACGTTGTCCCTGAAGCAGGCTCGTTGGCAAGATTTCGTGGCCGAGTTTGACTACGAGTTGGAGTACAAGCTGGGAAAGGCGAATGTGGTGGCGGATGCATTGAGCCGGAAGGTGGAGCTGGCCCATATTACCGTCATCCAAGGCGACATGCGTGCTCGCATCAAGGAGGTGATGGAGCACTACCCGATAGCAAAGTTGCTCTTCAAACTTGCCGGGGAGGCCAAGATGAGGCAATTTTTCGTAGAGGACGTCTTACTCTACATGACGGGACATCCAGGCCAAAGGCGAACCATGGCACTGCTCGAGACATCCTATTTTCGGCCCAACATGAAGGATCAATTAGAGCTATACGTGGAGACTTACCCTGTGTGCCAACAAGACAAGGTCGAAAAGAAGCTACCGGCGGGCCTACTTGAGCCACTTCCCATGCCCGAGGGACCGTGGGACTCCGTATCGATGGACTTTATTACTGCCTTGCCTAAGTCCGAAGGTTATGGCTCGATCGCGGTGGTGGTCGATCGATTCTCCAAGTACGGGACGTTCATTCCTTGCGAGAGGGAGTGCACAGCCGAGGGGGTGGCAAGAGCATTTTTCAAGAACGTAGAGAACTATTGGGGGCTGCCAAGAAGCATTGTGGGTGATCGAGACCCGAGACCCCCGCTTCACGAGCAAGTCATGGATGGAATTATTCAAACTCCTTGGCACAGAATTGTGCTTCTCCACAAGCTTTCACCCCCAAACCGACGGCCAAACTGAAAGGGTGAATGCCTTGTTGGAGTGTTATTTAAGGCACTTTGTGAGTGCCAACCAAAAGGATTGGGCCAAGTTGTTGGATGTAGCCCAATTTTGTTATAACTTGCAAAGGAGCGAGTCGACGGGACGCAACCCGTTCGAATTGGCTAAGGGGCGGCAACCATTGACGTCCCACACCTTAGGGATGTCTACTATCAAAGAAAGGAGTCCCGGAGCCACCAAAATGACTAACACGTTGGAGGAAAAGGCTAACTTAGCACGGGCGTGTCTAGAGAAGGCTTGAAAGAAGATGAAGAAGTGGGCCGACAAGAAGGGGACCCCGAGAGAGTTCAATGTGGGCGACCAAGTGTTGGCGAAGCTGCTTCCTCAACAATTCAAGGCATTTAGGAGTTTTCACAAGGGCTTGGTTCGAAGATATGAAGGCCCTTTTCCCGTTGAAGCTAAGGTAGACAGGGTTTCCTATCGCCTTGACCTTTCTAGCACTTTGAAGATTCATCTGGTCTTCCATGTGAGCATGTTAAAGCCATATCATAGGGATAAGGAAGACCCAAGTCGAGGACAATCTTGGAGAGCACCACTTGTGGCGACCAAGTCTTACGTCAAGGAGGTAGAAGTGGTGCTTGACAAGCCAGTCGTGCGACGAAGGGGTGTTCCACCAAACACCCAATACTTAGTCAAATGGAAGAGTTTGCCCAAGTATGAAGCAACATGGGAATCTTTGGGAGACTTGTGGCAATTTCGAGAGGCGGTCGAGGCCTACGAAGCGACGGGGATGCCGCTCAATTAGGTGGGGGAGAATGTCACGCCCCGCCAAGTCCCGTACGAGAAAGGATGGAGAGGTAGGAGTTCGCAGTATCTAGAACGTTCTACCTCCTTCACGAAGGTTGGACATAAATGTGGAACTCTTTAAAACTTAGGGTTTCCACTTGTAATGCTGGTAATAGATGCGGAACCCTCTAAAATGTAGGAATTCCACTTGTACATGGAATACTCTAGATATAGAAGGATCTAGACCCGATGGGGAGTTGTATAAATAGTTGGCTAAGTCCATTTGGAAAATAACGAAGAGGGTAGGAACGAAGAGAAAACGGGAAAGAATACCCATTGAGCAATACAAGCATTTCCAAATTTACAAGCTTCTTGAATTCTCTTTACTTACTTTCTTTAATGTGTTCAAGCATCCTTATCGTAAACCTCTTTGCACACAAGTGTTCAAGGGAAGGCTGACTCGATTAGTTCGCGAGGGGGCGACGAGTGATTGAGTGCCGCACGACCTTGCAAGAGGCAAGTCCGTGACAACGCGCACACTCGAGGAGTTAGCCTCAGCGCCGGAGTACAAGTGGGGTGCGAAGCAGCCGATTAAAGTTTCACCACACCTGGCTGTATAAAAGGCGAATGATGTGCAGCGAAGAAGAAGTTCGGAGAAAAATTAGTTAAGTTGTCAGCCGTTTCTTAAGTCCAATTGCTCCGCCTTCCAATTTCAGTTTCATTCGAGCCACGAGATCCAACCATATCCACGCCACAGCCTCAGTCTTCTAGCTAGATTTTATTTGTTGCATCTTTGTTCATTTTGTAGTTTGAGTGAAATTAAAACAATTTTCAGTTGTATTTTCCATTTTCTTTGAATTTTATGTTTGAGTTGTGTTGAATTCTCGTCTCAAGTTTCATTTCGAAGTTATAAAGTTTTTGTACTTTTGCAAAGATTGTCGAGTTTATTTAACTTAATACTTGAATCATGTTTCCTTTGAACTTTTGTTTGTGTTCAAGCATGTTCGTAGTTAGATTAGTTAAGAGGCTTATCATTTCGGTTCGATCAAGCAAGTCCAGCGTAGGAATAAGTAGTTAGGACATTCCAGTAGGCCACGTTGAAGGTGTTAGACTTTACATTTCCGTCATAGTTTCAGTTTAAGGTAGTCTCATCCGAGTACTTCTAGGCGAATTGCAATCCCCCGACTCTCCAAATAGGATTTGGGAGGTTGGAAAGGACAACCTGCCATGGTCCCTTTCATTTTCAGTGTCTTCCTGTCTGTCGTTAGTTGTATACTCTCTTTCATTCCCTGTCTAGTATAACAAACCTCTTACTCAATTTCCGTAGTTAGTTCCCCAGATCCAACCTCAAGCCGTGACAGCATCGCAAACCTCACCCATATAGACACGCTCAACTAGGGCTTACAATACATTTCCTCGTGGGATCGATACTCCTTTCTTACCACTTGCTAATCTAATAGTACTTCGGAAGTGGGGAACAAAAAAATATCTTTGATGGGGGCAACGTGTTCCTTAACAACAACAAGTACTACACGTTCGCATCAAATAGCGACGTTGCTGGGGAGATAGCGTTTATTCTTAGTTGAGATGTGTTTATGTAAATACATGTACTAAATCTTCTTCTTTTTACTTTTTTTTCTTTTCTTTCTCAGTTTATGAGCCGCTCCTCACGACCTGACTAGTTGTTCGATCCTAAGATCGATAGAACCAAGAAGAGGCTTAAAAGGCTAAAGGACACACATCAAGGCAGGGAGGGCTGTATGCTGCCCTATCTGAAGGGTCGGAATCTGAGGAAGAATGACTTGCAATAATTGCAATGCAAGTGTTTAGAGTCCACGAAAGGATGGCGGATCGAGAGGAAGACCCCCTCTTGGAATACTTGGCTTGCCACGTTACTGATAACCCCCTAACCCCCATCAAACTGACTGATGGAACCCCGCTAATAGAAATGAAGCTAGCACTATTAAATGTACTGCCCAAATTTTACTGGAAGAAAAATGAGGACCCATACAACTTCTTGAGCGAGTTCACCAAGATGTGCCTTACCTAGAAAAGACCCGGCGGAGTCACTGAGGAGCAGTTTAGACTGACGGTGTTACCAATACATTGTCGGGGGAGGCGAATACCTGGTTCGTAAGCCTACGGGCACACTCGATCGAAACTTGGCCAGAAATGAAAAGGATGTTCCTGGAGTATTTTTTCCCTGCCACAAAAATTAACGCCTTGAAGAAAGAGATTACGGGAGTCCAACAAGGGTTCGACTAGCCCCTGAACACATATTGGGCACGAATCAAAAGATTGGTGGACAGTTGTCTAAACCACAAGCTTTCAGAGGGAGATCTACTTCAGTACTTTTACCAAGGGATGACCGCGGATCAAAGAATTTAGTGACCTCGTCCAGTGGAGGGGGATTCTCCACAAGGCGAGTTAGTGAAGCAAGGAAGATGATCCAAACATTGGTGGACGCCACAAGAGAATATGAGGAGCCAAACGTCTGACTTTTACATAGGGAAGCTCATGATAGTCCCAACACGGAAGAGTTGGATGCTGAGCACAATGCTAGACAGGGTTATGCGAGGACCAATGCCCGAAGAAGTATGTAGAGCCTGTGGGAAACCAGACCACATTTCGACTTACTGCAGAATGGAAGTGATGGAGCAAACTGCCCAACTCAATTCCATAGGGAATTGGCAGAATCAGGGACAAAGGCGTGACCCTTTTGCCCCGACATATAATCCTGGCTGGAGGGACAAACACACGTCAAAACCAACACAATGAAAACAATCAAAACCAATACAGTCAGCAACCCTACCGCCCACAACACCAAAGAAATTTCCAGCCCTATCATAACCACCCGCCACCAGGGCAGCCTAGGCCACCCAGGAATTTGGAAGACATGATGGCAAAGCTTATGCATACAAAACATTTTGTGCAAAACAATTTGCAATCCAACAACGATGTGGTGCATAAGGTTCAAGATGCCAAGCGGGAGTAGAAGGCTGACCTAGACTCTTTGACACGGCAAATGACTCAATTGGCGGTAGCCATGAACGAACTTAGAGGAAATGAAGGGAGGATTCCCGCCCAAGTTCAACAGCCAAACAGAGAAAACGTGAACAAGATCACTCTTAGGTCAGGAACGGAGCTGTATCTACCCAAGCAGAAAGAACTCCCTGAAAAAAACAAAGAAGTTGAATAAACCACCACCAAGCTATCTAGTATACCAGTGTTGAAGGAAGAAAAAACCAAAGATAAGCAGGCCAGTTCAAAGCCGCATACAACACCCCATTACCCAGACAGATTGGGCCAAAAGAAGCACAATGAAGAGCCTGATAACTTCGTGTTAATTTTTAACAAGCTTGAAATAAATCTACTCTTACTCCAAACCTTAAGGATTTCCCCTTTAGGGAAATTCGTTAAAGACTTCATAGCAGGGAAATCCAGGGGAGAATGAAAGATAGTGATTGGGGAGAATGTCTCGAAAAATATCCAGAAGAAACCACCAAGCAAAAGCGCTGACCTAGGTACATTCTGCTTGCCCATATGGATAGGCAATGTTTTAATTGAAAATGATATGTATGATCTGGGTGCTTCCATAAATGTTATGCCGTTGTCTGAGTACAATAACTTAACTTGAGTGGAGCTAATTGAGACTAGGGTTGTCATTCAGTTAGCCGATAGGCCATGCATCTGCCCAGAGGGAACTTTGGATAATGTCTTAGTTAAGGTGCATGAATTTTTATATCCTACTGATTTTTATGTGATAAAAATGAATGAGTCGTCATCTAATGATTCTAGTGGAGTTTTGTTAAGAAGACATTTCCTTAGAACGGCAAAGACTATCATTAATGCTTATGATGGTACAATCTGCTTGGACTATCATGGAGAAAAGTACACATTCAGTATTGATAAAGCTATGAGAAAACCCTTGTACATTGAAAATGGCCAGTTCGTGGATGTGGTTGACCACATAGTCCAAGGATGCCTTGAGACTGAACTTTTGTAGGTGAAAATTGAAGAGCAAGGAAGGCTCTCGACCAAACTAAGGCTAGGAGGAATGAGCAAACTGCTGCAATCACAAGGGTTAACCGATGAGGAAATTGAGGTTGAAATCCTTGAACTCTATACCATGGAGCAACCAGAACTCAGTGACAGGTTCAAACTGCCCAGTTTGTCACCCCACAGAATAACCGTGCTAAAGGAAAAGAAGCCTGAGGCTGCGGAGTTGAAACCCCTACCCAAAGAATTGAAATATGTCAACCTAGGAAGAAGGAATCGCTACCCGTAATCATAAGTGGCAAGTTAGAGCATGAGCAAGAAGCCCAACTGATTAGAGTGTTAAGCAACCATAAGAAGGCTATCGGGTGGAAACTGGCCGACTTGGTGGGGATCAGCCCCGACATTTGCATGCACTACATTCACTCGGAGCATGAGGCCAAACCAACCCGAGAGCCACAAAGGAAATTGAATCCAAACATGCGGGAGGTCATCCTAAAGGAAGTGTTGAAGTTATTGGAAATGGGTATCATCTACCCTATATACGACAGTAAATGGGTGAGCCTCGTGCATATGCTGCCAAAAAAGTCGGGAATCCAAGTGGTGGAGAATGAGCGCAACGAGCTAGTGCCGACTCGCCTTGTAATTGGTTGGCGCATGTGCATCGACTAGAGCAAGTTGAACGCTGCCACGCGCAAAGATCACTTCACCTTGCCTTTTATTGATCAAATGTTAGAAAGGTTATTGGGGAAGAAATTCTTTTACTTTTTGGACGGATATAGTAGGTACTTCCAGATTTTCGTAAACTCTAATAACCAAGAAAATACTACCTTCACCTGCCCATTTGGAACGTATGCCTATCGAATGATGCCATTCGGGCTGTGCACCGCCCCCGGAACATTCCAGTGATGTATGATGAACATATTTTTAGATATGATCGATGAGTGCATGGAGATCTTCATGGACGATTTCACCGTCTATGGAGAAACTTTTGAAAGTTGCTTGCAACACTTGGATTCGGTCTTGGCAAGATGTGAGAAGAGGAACCTAGTCCTAAACTATGAGAAGTGCCATTTCATGGTGAGTGAAGGGATTGTGCTGGGCCATCTCCTGTGCGAAGAAGGAATCCGCGTAGACAAGGCTAAGGTGGAAGCTATTGCCAAACATCCTTACCCAACCAACCAACGAGAGATTTGAGGATTTTTGGGGCATGCGGGTTTCTACCGGAGATTTATCAAGGACTTCACCAAGATAGCACGACCACTCACTAAACTGCTCCAGAATGACGTGCTCTTCGAATTAGGTGAAAACTGCAAGAAATCATTTGAACTATTGAAGGACAAATTGACCAGTGCGCCGATGATGCAAGGCCCAGACTGGAACCAGCCATTCGAAATCATGTGCGATGCAAGCGACTATACCGTGGGAGCTGTTCTAGGTAAAAAGGTGGGAAAGGAAAGCCATGTCATACATTATGCCTCGAAGACCCTGAATCAAGCTCAAAGGAACTACGACACCACAGAGAAGGAGCTCATCGCGGTGATTTTTTTCTTTGAAAAATTTCGCCCTTACCTGCTTGGATCGAAGGTGATAGTCTACACGGAGATTCAGAGAGTGACAAAAATTAGCTAAGTAGTCAGCTGTTTCTCAAGTCCAACTGCTGGTCTTCCTGCACTGAGGTTAACTCTTCGAGTGTGCGTGTGGTCTCCTGAGTGCATCTTGCGCTCACCCCTTCTGGGCTACTTGATGGTGTCATTCTTCTGTAACTTCCCTTTCCACGGCCAAACTGCCCTTGCCGCGCGTCGATCCCTGCAGCCTTTTGCACTAACTTGCACCTTCTTGTGCACCTATTCATAAGAAATTAAGCACTTTTAACCGGTTTTAGGGTCTGATATTTGGGCTGATCAAACCTCCTCAATTGCCTTTTGTATATATCTGGTTAAAGAATAAAGAGGATTCAGACTCAATCAAGGCTTCTACGGTATTTTCTTATGTGTTAAGTCGAAAGGATTGGGCTCAAGTGGTTACCCTATGACTCTCATCATTCTCCATTTTTCTTAACTTTCGAATATCTAATTTCTGCTTTTGTCTAATTACCCTCGAAAAAGAAATAGCGTGGAGACTGCTCCACTTGGCTCAATTCTTTCTTTTCAGTAAGGTAATGCACTTCTTAAAATAATCTGTCATCCTTTAATTAATCAAATTCTGTTAACCAAATTATGCACCCGTGAACTGCCTAGTTAAAAGGTAGTTATGCATGGTAATGACTTCAAAGTCAGCCAAGAATTTTACCCTCCTCACACTTGGACGAAACAAAGTCAGTCCAGGGTGCGGGATGAAACCGTTAGCTAAATAGGACAAACAACAACAAACAACAATAATAACTCAAACTAAAAAGAAAAAGAAAAAGAAGAAAAGAAAAGAAAAGAAAACAAGGGGGAGTTATAGCGCGTTACCGGTTGCGCCTGCTTCGGCGTGCAGGCGTAGATTTTGACGAACTGGGTTTGTTGAGATCGATTATGGCTTGGGTTGTTTCTTCTTTCTCATCTTTTATGCTTACAGTTGGGCTGATAGTGGGTGTTTGTTCTTTCTTCTTCGCGGGTGGCTCCTTCTGGTGGCACGGGAGGCTTCTGGACCATGCTCCACACATCCATTGTGAAGACTCCCAAACTCATCCTCATAAAGTTAATTGCTTCCTAAAGACTCTTAAGTTGTTTCTATTGCTGCACCATCTGCTCATCCATGCTCCTTACCATCTCTGCCATATTATCCATGTTTGTGTCCATCTGCTGGGCAGCTTGCGAGTCCTGCTCAACGGTGCTCGGCACAACGTTTGAGGACAAGATGGCTTGACCTGGTGTATAAAACCTAGGTGATCTATCACGCACTGTCAACACCAGTGTACCTCCCAAAACAATTTAGATCAAAATGAGATGGAGCTGAACACAATTCAAGATGCACATAATTCAAACTAAAAATTTCTGGCATTGTAAGCACTTAAAACATGGCAAAAAGTGACATTTCTAGTGAGGTGCGAGCATATTAACTTGATTAGATAGGCTAACCAAAAATCAAGATCAACCATAATTCCTTGATGCGTAAACCAAGTTAAACAGAGTTCAGCAACAGATAAGCGATTAAAACAGGTTGTTTGACCTAGCGAATTTTATGCAAGATAGGTTTGGCACATGCGCAAAACAGGATCAGCGAAATGGTGGGCACGGGATCGAGTTGACTTAAAAGACCCGACCGCAGTGTGTGTGAGAGCTGACCAAGCAGCTTGATGGTCGAACGATAATGAATACCGATTCGACACTCCTCTCTTAACAACCTGGAACTCATATTCATTGGCCTCTTCCATTGAAACAATTCCTAATCATACGTTCCATTCTAGCAACGACATTTCATGATACTCACCAAACAATTTAAATGCAACAGAAATTTCTTCCAACACAACATTCGTAGTGAACTCAAATGAATTAAATAACTTATCAGCTAAAATCCTAGGGACATCACAAACAGGCATATCTAATAACCAAGCAAAACCTACGGCATAAAAGTACTTGAAGAATTACTCTCTAACATCTAAGGTATCCAAAGTTGCAAGATCGAGAGGTCTAAAAGGTCAGGGTTGTTCTGAATTTGGGCTATGAGGTCTGGGCTCAGCTCGATCCTCTTCTTACGGAATCTTTTCACTCTATTCTGGGTAGATTCGGCCAAGTATACATCGTCTTCTGATTCCTCGGATGACGCTTCCGAGAAGGCGCTGTCGGAGGATTCTTCATTCGGGCTTTCCAGTTGTTGTGTCTCTGAAGATTTTGACGCCCTTTCTTGGTAAGGTTCTGCTTTCTTCGACTCATCTGGGAAGACTGGCTTCATGGGGCCTTCCCCTTCCGTGCACGCTCCGTTTCTTGCCGTGCTATGCTAGACATTTCTTTTGCCGGGCTTTGCTCGAGTTGAATTGCAACTTGGGCTTGCGGTTGTGAGCTAGGCTCCTCCTCGGGTTGCCTTCTTTTCTTGTGCTCAGTTGACTGGCTAGCTTTTGTCGCCATGGTTGGCTTAGGAGAAAGTATTGATCCTTTCTCCAACTCTTTTTCGGCCTTCTTGTGGCTTTGTTGTTTGGGAGCCATGTTTTTCAAAACTTGGGTGTTTTGATATTGATATTTCAGAGAGATACTTACATTGCTTCGGCTTTGAGTATGGAATGAACGAGTGGTTGGGTTACGACAATTTAAAGAATTTGAATCATGCCATCAGTCAGGCTAGTTTGTTGGCCGTTTGCGCGCATTAAGGCTGCAAATTCGGCTTTGTATTTGCAGGATATGCCTATATCTCTTCCCCTAGCCATTGATTCATTACTTGATTTGGTATGTTCAGCTTTTTCTGTGGTAGAGATTTACTCCCACTTTTTGAATTTCCACTGCAGCCCCAACGACTCTTTTATCCTGCCACGTGGCTTTTACAGCTTGCATGGCTGTATCTGCACAAAACAAAAGGAAAGAAAATGGTAAGACTTAAATGAAATCAAGCTAAGAAACTAAAAGAAATTAAATAATATGTACAACTCCCTCGGTTCCTTATGTTGTTATTGATTGGCCATGTGTTAGCTGGCCAGCGTAAGGGTCCGAGTCTTCTTGCTTTTTACTCAAATGAGTGGACACTGCACAGTGGAATTTTTTCCACCAAACAGGTGTCAATTGCCCTAAGGAAATGTTTCAATCGTTGGCCATTGACTACAAATGGTTTTGTCTCATTCTCCATGCCCTTGATCTCCACGGCTCCATTTGCTCTAGGTCCAACAACAACATATGAGCCCTTCCATTTTGACTTCAATTTTCCATGCATTAGCCTCAACCTGGATTGGAATAAAAGCACCAATTGGCCAGCTGAAAACTCATTTTTGCGAATATTTTTATCATGCCATAACTTCATGTTTTCCTTGTACCAAGCTGAGGTGTCGTAGGCCTCCAAGCGTATATCCTCCAATTCTTAAAGTTGCAGCTTCCTTTGATCCTCACATTTGCCACTTTCCATGTTGATTTGATGGACAACCTAATATGCCTTGTGCTCTACTTCGACCGGTATGTAACACATCTTGTCAAACACCAAGCCATAAGAAGACATTCCTATAGGCATTTTATATGCAGTTCTATACACCCAAAGTGCATCATCAAGCTTTATGCTCCAATCCTTCCTCGAAACTCCTACCATCTTTTCAAGAATATTTTTGATTTCTCAGTTTAACACTTCGGCTTGTCCATTTGCTTGGGGATGGTACGGGCTAGACAACCTATGATGCACCCCATACCTCTTAAGTAAGCCCTCAATTTGCCTGTTACAAAAATGTGTTCCTTGATCACTAATTACCACCCTTGGAATTCCATATCGACTAAAGATAGTGGACTTGAGGAACAATGATACTTCTTTTGCCTCGTTGGTCCTGGTAGCTTTCGCCTTCACCCACTTTGATACGTAATCCACGGTGAGTAATATGTAGTTATTCCCATAAGAACTTGGGAATGGTCCCATGAAGTCCATCCCCCACACATAAAACACTTCGCACACTATTACGGGCATTTGTGGCATCTCATCTCTTCTAGAAATGCCTCCCATCATCTAGCACTACTCATATTGTTTAAAAATAGAAATGCGTCACGGTGGAACTAGGCTAGTAGAAACCGCTATCCAATATCTTCTGTGCTGTTTTCCTTGCATCAAATTGACCTCCACATGCATAAGAGTGACAATGTTCCAATTAATTTCTTTGTTCATTGTTCGAGACACATCTCTGAATGATTTGATCTATCCCCACCTTCCATAGATAGGGGTCATCCCACATGTAGTATTTAGTCTCGCTCTTCAGCTTCATTCTTTTGGCTTTGCTGAGAAGTTGGATAGGTGGCACTTTTCCAGTTGACATGTAATTCACTAGATCCGCATATCATGGCTCTCCTATCGCAACCTCATTTCCTTTGATATTTTTGGATTGGTTACTCTCATCCTTCTTCAATTTCTCTTGGTGGACCGCATAAAAATGCTCCTCGGGAAAAGCTTCCTGGATTGGTTGCTCATCTCCTTGGTCGACCAACCTACTAAGATGATCCGCCACCTTATTCTCGGCTCCTTTCTTATGTTCGATCTCCACATCGAACTCTTGCAATAGTAGTACTCACTGTATAAGTCTAGGCTTCGACTCCTTCTTTCCCAGCAAATATTTAAGTGTTGAGTGATCAGTATAGACCACTACCTTCGAACCTAACAAATATGGCCGGAACTTTTCAAAAGCAAAGACTACGGCCAAGAGCTCATTTTCTGTTGTATCATAGTTCATCTGCGCTTGATTCAGTGTCTTGGAGGCATAATTTATAACATGACTTTCTTCATCGCACATGATTTCAAAGGGATGGCTCCAATCTGGCCCTTGCATGACCGGTGCGCTGGTCAGTTGATACCTCAATGCTTCAAATGCTTCTCGGCATTGAACATCGAACTCAAATGGAACATCATTCTACAAAAGCCGAGTAAGTGGCTTGGCTATGCGGGAACAGTCTTTGATAAACCTTCGATAAAATCCCGCATGGCCTAGAAATCCTCGTACTTTTCTTTGATTTGTTGGATAAGGTAATTCAGAGATAACTTCCACATTTGCTTTGTCCACCTTGATTCCTTCTTCAGACACCAAGTGTCCTAACACTATTCATTCATTTACTATAAAGTGGCATTTTTTGTAGTTCAAGATCAAATTCTTTTCTCACATCTTGCCAATACTGCATCCAAATGATTAAGGCATCTTTCGAACGTCTCCACATAAACTGTGAAGTCGTCCATAAAAAATCTCCATGCATTCTTCGATCATATCCAAAAAGATGCTCATCATACACCTCTGGAAGGTCCGGGGGGCATTGCACAATCCAAACGGTATTCTTCTACATTCCAAATGGGTAGGTGATGGTGGTCTTTTCTTGATCATCAGGATTCATTAAAATTTGAAAATAACCACTATACCCGTCCAAAATATAAAAGAATTTCTTCCTAGCCAATCTTTCCAACATCTGGTCGATGAAAGATCTAACAACTTCAAAATCTCTTGAAGCACTGCCTCTCGTATGTTGGGATTTGACTTCCTCTGCGGTTCTCTTTGGGGTTTGGCATCATCTCCAAATGTATATAGTGCATACATATGTCGGGGCACATTCCCACCAGTTCGGCTAGTAGTGTCCACTAGATGGCCTTCTTGTGCTTGCTTAGCACTTGGATCAATTGCTCTTCTTAATCCTCATTTAGCTCACTTTTGATGATCACCGGTTGAGTCTTCTTCACTCATAGGTAAACATATTTCAATTCTTGCGGAAAGGGGTTTAAGCTCCAATGTTGAACATTTTCCTACTTCCACTGTTTGATTGACCTGCAGCATTTAACTGGGCAGTTTGGTGGTCTCCTTCTCAAGTTCAGGCTTTGTCGCGGTACAAAGCCTTAGAATCTCAGCTCCAATCTCTTAGTTATTGAGTCCTTGTGTATTCAGCAATTCGCTCATTCCTTCAGCCTCCAATTGAGACAAATTCTTGAAATACTCCGCATTGCTCATCTGCAAGAATTCTGTCTCAAGGTGACCTTGGACCAATGGATCAATAACATCCAAAGACTGGGCATTTTCTATGTCTATGGGTCTTTTCATAGCTTTATCAATATTGAAGGTATACTTATCACCATGATAATCCAAACAAATTGATCCATCAAATACATTAATTACTATTTTTTGGAGTCCTCAAAAATGTCTTCCTAACAGCACACTACTGGAATCACCAGGGTTGGTTTCATTCATTTTTATCACATAAAAATATGTCGGATATAAAAATTCATACACTCTTACTAATACATTTTACACCATTCCCTTAGGGCATATGCAAGTCATGTCTGTCAAAGGCATGACATTTATTGAAGCTCCTAAATCACATATCACATGTTCGATAAAAACATCACCTATCATTATGGGCAGCGAGAACGTACCTGGATCTGCGCTCTTCACCGGAGGTTTTTTTGAATGATGGCTGATATAGTCTCCCCGATCAAAATCTTTCCTTCCCCCTTGAATTTTCTGGCATTGAAGCCCTTGACGAACTATCCTAAGGGTGGAATTCTCAAGGCTTGGAGTAGAGGCAAATTGATCTCGAGCTTACTAAATATCGACATAAAATCAACCGGATCCTCCTTGGATTTCCTCTTGTTCAAACGGCTAGAATATGGTGGTGTCTTTCTTACTTCTAGATCGGATACTTTATTTGAACCATCTTTCCCTCCTTCTTTGACTTCATCCTATTTTTTTGGGGACTGGTGAGCTTGGCAGTTGATGGCTGGTCATCTCATCCTCATTTGACTGCGTTGGGGGTTCTTCTTCTTTTGGGCCTTCCAACTTCAATCTCGACCTCAAAGTTCCCCTCGTGTCGGATCCTCCGTGTCCCGACACATCGCACGATCTTGAACGGTCCCTCGTACTTCCGAATAAGTCCTTTGTACGCGGTCCTGAACGCCTTGAATTGTTGAGGGAGCAACTTCACAATCACCCGATCTCCCACGTTGAACTCGACCGCTCGCCTTTTGATGTCCGCCCACTTTTTCATCTTCTTCGCGACCTTTTCCAAGGATACACGAGCCAAGTCCGTCTCCTCGTGTAGAGATTTGGCAAATGTGTAGGCCGACGGACTTTGCCCCTTGTACCCAGTAGCTAAGGTGGTAGGAGTCATAGGTTGTCTACCTGTCGACTCGCTTTGTTAGAGGTTGTACGAGAATTGCGACGTGTCCAAAAGCTTCGCCCAATCCTTTTGGTTGGCGCTCACAAAGTGCCGCAGGTACAACTCCAATAGTGCATTAACCCGCTCTGTTTGACCGTCTGTTTGCGGGTGGAAACTTGTCGAGAATGCCAAGTTGGAGCCCAACAACTTGAACAACTCGGACCTAAACTTTTCGGTGAAGCGTGGGTCTCTATCGCACACGATCGTCTTCAGAACGCCCCAATGCTTGACCACATGCTTCACGAACAACTTAGCCGTGTCTAAGGCCGTTAAGTTGGGTGGTGCGGGGATGAAAGTGCCATACTTGGAGAATCGATCCACCACCACAATAATTGACCCCCATCCCTCGGACTTGGGAAGGCATGTGATGAAGTCCATAGACACACTCTCGAACAGGTGTTCCGGGGATGGCGAATGGTTGGAGCAGTCCGCCCAGTGCTTTTTGCTCGATCTTGTCTTGTTGGCACACAAGACACGTCCTCACGTATGCCTCCACATATTCCCACATCCTTGGCCAATAGTACGCCTCCTCCATGAGCGCCATCGTCCGGTGCATGCCCAGATGCCCGGCCCACAATGAGTCATGGCACTCCTTGAGGATGTCTCTCCTCAAGCTTCCCCACTTCGGCACGTACATGCGGTCTCCCTTGATGAAGAGTAACCCGTCCCGTATCCAAAACCGCCGTGTCTTCCCCTCGTTGGCAAACTCCATGATGTGTCGTGTCATCGGGTCCTTGTCCAAGCCTTCACGTATTCGCGCCTTGATATTCGTCTAGGCTTGGCTAATGGCCGCAAGCTCCGCCTTCCAACTAAGGGCGTCGGCTACACGATTAATCACCCCCGGCTTGTACTCGAGTGTGTAGTCGAACTCCGCCAATAACTCTTGCCATCGGGCTTGCTTGGGCGTCAACTTCTTTTAGGTTTGGAAGTAGCTCGTGGCTACGTTATCCATCCGGACCACGAACCTACTCCCGAGAAGGTAGAGCCTCCATGTTCGCAGGCAATGCACCACCGCGATCATCTCATTCTCATGTACTGTATACCTCCGCTACGCCTCATTTAGCTTCCAGCTTTCGTACGCTACCGGGTGCCCCTCTTGCATGAGCACTCCCCCGATAGCATAGTCCGACGCGTCTATGTGCACCTCGTACTCCTTGGTGTGTTCCGGTAGGCAAGGACCGGCTCTTCCGTCACGGCGGCCTTGAGTCGCTCGAAGGCCTCCCGACATTCGTCACTCCACACCCACGTGCGCGCCTTCTTCAACTACTCTGTCAATGGGGTAGCGGTTTGGGAGTACCCCTTTATGAACTTGCGGTAATAGTTGACGAGTCCCAAGAAGGATCGGAGTTGGGACACATCCTTGGTCGGCTCCCACTCTTGGATGGCTTTCACCTTGGCCCGATCCATCATAATCCATCCCTCCCGGATGCGATGGCCAAGAAACGTCACCTCGTCTTGGGTAAACGAGCACTTCTCCAACTTTGCATAAATCTCGTTATCCCTCAAGGCCCTAAACACCATCCACAAATGCTCCACGTGCTCTTGCATCGTGGATGAGTACACGACAATATCATCAAGGTAAACGACAACAAACTTGTCTAAGTATGGTTGGAATACCTTGTTCATCATGGTGCAAAACGTTGCCGGTGCATTTTTTAGGCCGAACGGCATCAGAAGAAACTCGTACGACCCGTACCTCGTGACCATGGCGGTCTTCGGCTCATCACCCTTGGCAATCCGCACTTGCCAATACCCCGATTGCAAGTCGATCTTTGAGAACCACTTGGCTCCTCCAAGTTGGTCGAAGGGCTCCCCGACGAGTGGAATCGGGTACTTGTTCCGCATCGTCAACTTGTTGAGCGCCCGGTTGTCTAGCACATCCGTAACGACCCGTTGTACTTCTTTTGGAACAACACCGGCGCTCCATAGGGGGACTTGGACGGTTGGATCATCCCCGCATCGAGCAACTCCTTCAAGTTCCGTTGCAGCTCTTTCAACTCAGGTGGTGCCATCTGATACGGCGTGCAAGATGGTGGCATCGAGTCGGTCACCAACTCAATCCGATGATCCACGTCCCGTAGTGGTGGTAGCTTTTTCGGGAGCTTGTTGGGCATCACGTCCTTGAACTCCTCCAACACCTTACAGATCTCCGTGGGGATCCCCACATTCTCCTTGGGCTCCCCATCATCATCATCCGTTATGGAGAATGCAGCGAACGCCTCTTCGCAACACGCTAGCCCGCGATTGAATTGCATGGCTGATAGCACGGCCGACCCCGCCTTCTCCTTCTTGGCCGGGATAGTGCTACCATCTTCATCATTGAAAATCATCAAGGAATCGGCATAGGGGACTATGAAAGCCCGTACCTGATCGAACCATTGTAGTCCGAGAACCATGTCGTAGTCGTCCATCGGTACCACCACGAATAAGACCGCGTCTTGCCAATCTCCAATTTGTACATCGACTCGTTAGCCTCCCCGGCCACCAGCTTGGTTGTCGTGTTCACGGACTTGATCGATCCCTTCGTCGGGGTGACTGTCATCCCTAGCGCCTTCGCCGCTCCCTCGCGCATAAAGTTGTGCATGGCCCCAGTGTCAACGAGCGCCTTCACCTTGTTGTACCCGATCGAGGCATCGACGAACATTGACCCTCTCTTCGGCCTCTTCGTCGATCCCAAGTGCGCCTTGACCGCACTAAGGAGTCGTAGAGATCCCATGTGTGGCTCGTCTCTTCCCGACTCATCTACCTCCCCCGTGACCGCAGCCACATTCTTCCCTTAGAACATATAATTTAATTTCAAATGGTTAGTGGTATTGCAAATGTGACAAGCTCTAAGCTTACCCGACACGTCGCCTTGCTTTCCCGAGACGTTGTTTGCCGTTGCCGTCTTGTATAGGTGGTCTCCCCCACCTTTCCCCTTGTCCTCCTTGCGGAACTTCGGCTTGTAACTCGACACCTTCAGCTCCACCAACCGGTCGCCCACCGCGATGGCCTCCGACACGTTCCAAGCATTTGTGCGTTGCACCTCAAGCTTGGCCCACAGCTTGAGCCCGTCGATAAACGCGAACAAGACCACTTGGTCGGTGAGACTCGGCAACTCCAACATGATCTCTTGGAACTCCTGCACATACTCCTTGATCGAGTTTGAGTGCGTGAGTTGCTCCAATCACGCTCGAGCTTCAAACTCCACTTTCTCTGGGTAGAACTGGCGCTTGAACTCAGCCTTGAATTCGTCCCACGTCTCTATCCAACACGTGCCTCGCGCTATGTCCGCTCCCGACGTCTCCACCATAGCAATGCCACACCTACTAGGTAAGATGGCGCTGTTTGTAGGTTGAGGGCGTTGTCTTTCACTTTCGCGGTCGTAAAGTACCGCTCCATGCTCCATAGGATGTCGTCCACCTCCCGAACATTCCTCGATCCTTTGAAGGACGCTGGCTTAGGGAAGTCTATACGGGGAGGTGTCGCACCTCTACGTTCCCCGTTAACCATGGTCCGCTTAAATAGGGCCGTCCTCCCCTCCATGGCCTCCAGTAGTCCGCATTTCTTCCCAAACCAGTTCATGCAGCTCCTCCCGCATATTCATGTTCACCTCGTTGAGGGTCCCCGTCAATTGATCCTCGAACACCTCATTCGACTCCTCAGTTGCCTTGATCCTCTCCATCACATCCTCGAGGTGTCCGCTGTGCTCGTCCACAATCCCCTCGACTCGAGCCACTTGAATCTCCATGGCAGCACCTCTCTCCTCGGACTTGTCCCTCTTGTTGAGCCTCTCGGTGATGTTGGACGTGTTAGACTCTCCGACCATCTCTTCCACGACTCACGAACCCTTGTTGATTGCGGAAGCAACAAAGAACCACTCGAGCTCTGATACCACTTGTCACATGCTGAAACTTGTGCCACACAAAATTCCCCTAACGCAGCGCGGTCCTGGGCTAGCTCGCCCAGATACTTGCTAGGCAACCTTCCCACAACCTTAGCTAAGAACAAAAGAAGAGAGTCTGAGAGAATGCTTTGAGAGCTCAAATGCTTGCTTGTTTTATTTCTTGATTGTTTACTTGGTTACTTTCTTGGTTGGTTGTTACAAAAGAATGGCCAAATACCTATTTATACAAGTGTGGGAAGCTTTCTAGATCCTTCCTGGTTTCTAGATAATTCTATGTCTCTACACTATTCTAGAGAATTCCATACAATTCTACTATGTACAAGAGTTTTCCGGAAGATTCTACCAAGTGCCGGACTTTTCAAGGAAACTCTAGAAGCTTCCTAGTAAACCTCCTACTGTAGGCGCATTTCATGGCGGGACGTCACATTATGCACTATATCATTGTTCAATTGGAGATTATTTTGGATGAACTGCTGCAAGCTAATAAGTTCTCTCATCATGTCCTCAAGACTCCGTGTAGGTTTAGGTTGCCCTTGGTGTGGGTAGTTGTTAAGAGGCTGGAAATTTCTTTGATGGGGTGGAGGGTATGGTTGGTGTTGATTATAGGGGGCTGGATGGTTTTATTGGTTTTGAAAATGAGGGGGATTGTTTGGAGCTTGGGTGTTTCGATTGGGGTGGACTTGTTGATTTTGCTGGTTTGGCTCTGCCCACCTAAAGTTAGGGTGGTCTCTCCATCCCGGATTATATGTTGTTGCGAAAGGATCTCTTCTTTGCCCTTGATTAGGCCAGTTGCCAATAGCATTGGTTTGGGCTACTGTATCTATTTCTACCATTTTACAATAAGATGAAGTGTGGCCTTATTTTTCACATGCTCCACAGACTTCTTTGGGCATGGGGTTCCTCACAACCTTCTCCACCACCATGGACAACATCTTTTCAAACTTGTTAATTTTAGCCTCAATCTTTTCTTCCAACTCCTCTGTATTCGCACTGAAGTGCGCTGCCATTCTCAATAATTGAGCATGTGGTTCCTCATACTCTCTTGTTGCATCAACTAATGTTTGGATAACTATTCTTGCTTCACTGACCCGCCGTGTGGAAAATCCTCCTCCACTTGAGGAGTTTGCCAAATTCTTTGATTCCACGGTCATTCCTTGGTAAAAATATTGTAGAAGATCCCCTTCGGACAGTTTATGGTTCGGACAACTATCCACCAATCTCTTGAATCTACCCATTACGTATTCAAGGATTCATGGAATTCTTGTTGAACTCCACTTATTTCTTTCTTCAATGCATTGGTTTTCGTAGCTGGAACTCAAGGAAGATCTTTTTCATCTCAGGCCATGTTTCGATAGAATTCGAGGATAGACTGGTGAACCAAGCGTTTGCTTTACCCTATAGAATGAATGGTAGCACCGCAAGGTGGAATTTCTCTTCGTTTACCCCTCCGGGGCGCTATTGTATATGACACATTTTAATAAACTCACTCAAGAAACTGTATGAATCTTCATTCTTATTCCAGAAAAATTTGGAAAGCACATTCAACAATGCTAGTTTGATCTCGATAGATGGCGTGTCTTCGGGAAGTTTGATGAGAGTCGGGGGATCATCCGTCAGATGACAAGCAAGGTCCTCCAGTCATGGATCTTTATCTCGGTCCATCATTCTTCCCCTGAGATTTGCCACCTAAGTTTGGACTAACACTAGATCTTCTTCTTCTTCAGATGCTGAACCTTCAGATAGGGCAGCGTACAATCCGACTTTATCCTTAGATAGATCTCGCACTCTTTTCAACCTCTTCTCGGTTCTTTCGATTCAGGATCGGAAAGCAATTGCGGGTGGGAAGAACTGCTCATAAACTGAAGAAAAAAAAAAAAAAGGAAAAAAAATAGATTAGAAAATATATTCACACAAAACATACTCCAAACTACAAACTACGCCATTCCTCAGCAACGGCACCATTTGATTCGGATGATCTGGATTAGTTCGCATTGTCGTTGAAAACGCGCCAGGTCCGTCAAAGAGTTTTGTATTTCCCCACTTTCCTTATGAATACTAAACTAGTATCGGCAAGTAGGGGTGTCGATCCCACGAGGACTGGTTGTCTGCCCAGGTTGAAGGTGTGCTTTGGAAGGGTAGCGATGCCGCTACACATGTGTTGTGGGAAACTATCTACTTAAGTGTGTAAATCACCTAGCTACCTAACCCAAATAAATTAACTAAACACATTCAAAAAAATTAAACATACTTAAGAGAAACAGATTTTTTAAAGCATTCACACCTGAAAAGTATGTGCTCAGGTGCGCTGTGGTACATGCAGGGAGGTACTATTAACTAAAGCTGATAAAATCAACCTACAACTAATACTACTTTTCAGTTATACATTATAGGATATGTGGTCCCTCTTGGATACTTGGCACTAAACCCTCACATAATTCATTTGTACCATGCTGGACCACTCCAACTCACCCATTTCCGTCTCTTCCCGGTTCTGTCTCTTAAAACCAGAAGTTATGGAGTCCAAAGACTGAACTTCCGGTGAGGTTCATTGAGTTAAAAACAAAGCAATACGAAAAACAATAGCTATAAACTGCCTAACTGACGGGAGTTAAACTTATCTACCTAAACTACTTGATACTCATTAAAAGGAAAGATTGTAACACAAACACCTTGACATGAAATTGAACATGCTTTGCACAATGAACATGACATCTAAACTATGCTTACTCTAACAAATTTAAATACGAGCTTCGTTTTCTATTTCTAACAATGAAACTTACATTATGCAAAACACTTAATCGGCGAAATCAACAAATAAGATTTAACACTTAGCACTTGAAATAATAAAGAGTACGCCATTCATTATACTTCACAACGAGATTGGGAAGATGATTCAACTATTAACATTCGAAGGCATAAAGATAAAGCAAGTCTAGCTTCCACTCCATTAACTACAAGCAAAACATAAACTTCTAACTATGATTGTTCAACATGCAATTTTGATAGGGACTAAAATTTTGCTAAGGTCGTTGGAACTATATAGCACAAGCAAATTTTATCCTATCAAGTCATTTATAGTTCCCACTTTCCTCTATACTATTGGATTAGTATAGGGCAAGTAACGGGTGTCGAACCCACAAGGATCGGGAATTTCGTCATGCATTTCTATACCTAAGATGGCTTTGGCGATGCCGCCACGCCTTAAGGTAAGAGGAAGGGAAAGAGATAACAGGAATTAAACAAATTAAAAGCATGGGAACTAAATTAACACATGAAATTAAACAAAAGTTGGAATTAAAACACTAAACTAAAATTAACTAGACAATGCAGATTTTTATCCAACTAAACAAGTTTCTAACACTAGTTAAAGAAAGAAAGCAACAATAGTCAAACACCCCTTTTTGGCAAAGAAACAAAGCTCTTCTTGGTAAACAGAAACAGAAATAGTTGGTACGAAATGGAAAAGGTGCAGGGGATCTGCAGCCTAGGCAGAAGAACAGAAATAGGTTTTTGAACTGTGAAAGCTATGGGAAAGAGAAAAAACTTGGCAGCAAATGCTATGGACATGCTTCAAAATGCAGGAAACCAAAAGAAAACTAAACCAACAACTTGTAAACTAACCTTTTCATTCAAGACATCAAATATTCCTTTTCAAAAAATAGTTCAACAACAAGAGAACAACAAGAAAAACTGAAAGTAGAAGCACGAAACGAGTTCACAAGGATTTAGAAGAACCGACTCTTAACAAGATTTAAGAACTAAGAAATCAAAATCAAACACCAAGCTGAAACTGGACGTCGAACATTAATAACTAAACAAGAACAGATCTGCATTTCAACATTAAAAATAGAAACCAAACACCAGATTCAACAACAAAACAGTCAATACTTCGAGAGAAAATTAAAACTAAGGAAAAGGTTCCAAGATAAGCAATGTAACAGTAGACAATCTTCAACTAGGCAGCAACAAAATGATGTGTTCCTCTGCCTAACCCATGAAGGCAGAGGATTTATTCTCTCGAAAAGCTCCCAAAATGTACAGGTGGAAAATCAGTGAAGTCAAGTGTGAATGAAAGTGATAAGTCAAAAAGTCCCCCTTCTTGTGATCTCTTTCTCCTCCTTTTATATGGTGGTTACCCCTCCTTCAAGCTAGGTTTTCCTCCTTTTGAAGCTGGT
>JAYDZE010084497.1:0-24813 GCA_034509125.1 Monilaria moniliformis
CTTATTCTCTTCATCTTTTTGCCCGAACAAGTCATATTTCCTCATAAACTGTGCAAACTCATCAAACACATCAAAATACCAAATAATATAGAGTTCATGCACTTAATACCCTCAAATACACATTTCGACTATCAAAACAACTCAATGAACATGCATTATGCCCGACTTATCAGTTATCCAAGCCCGTCTTGGAAGGCGTGCCAATCACTATTTTCATGGGTTATCTCTAGCTACTTAATCTGCTCTCTCCATTGTGATAACTTATCTTCTTCCACCGATAACTCTCTCTTTTCCATCTTTTTCCCTCGTCCTCTTTGTCCTCTACACTGAGCCACACGGTTGCACTCTCTGCATGGCCGCCGATAATGGTGTGCTCGCGGGGGTAAGATCTGTCCGGCGGTAGTGGTGGAATTGGCGGCGGTAGTCGATGGTTACGCGGGTGATGATTTTAGCCGAGAAAATCTGAGCCGATGTCTCCTCACGGCCGTTGTCGTCACACCATGGCCTCCGTCCATCTTGGTGGTCTACTTTGTGTTTGTGAGTCCGCTCCATTTTCTGGTGCAATTATGTGTTGTTGTTCGATCTTGGATTTCGATCTTGAAGACCGAATGTTTTCGAGTTCGATTTGGGTCTCGATTGTTGTTCGATTTGGTGGATTAGGTACAGGCTGTGATGATTTTAGATATCTGAGCCTAAATTTTTTTTCTCAATTTTTGGTTTCGTTTGTTGTTTGATCTTGGGTTTCGGTTGTTGTCGATTTTGGTGGAATGTTTTTCAATTTTTAGTTTCGATTGTTGATCGATTTAGGATTTCCAATGTTGTTCATTTTGTGTTCCGATTAGTTGCTCGATTTAGTTTCGATTGTTGTTCGATTGTTCTTCGATGGATTTTGGTTGTTGTTCAATATGGATTTCAATTTTATGTTCGATTTGGGTCTCGAAATTGTGTTGTTGGGCGTCGCCTGCAATTGATTTCGTCGGAAAGAGGGTGGCCGGACAATGGGGTGGCCGGAAATGGAGGTAGCCGAGAAGGAAGAAGGAAAAGAAGAAGAGACTTTTGGATTTTCCTCCTTCAAATTAACTTAATTAATTATCCTACATTGACTAATCATTAATTTACCTTAAATTCCATGAATTAATGACAACTTGACACAATAAATTAATTAAATATTTTTGGATTTGGTTAATTTAATTAGTTACTTTGGTCATTAATTCATAAATTAATAATTTGATAAATAAATAAACAATCAAATAATAATTATTGGTTTATTATTAATTAGTCATTAATATGGCCGATTAATTATTGGAACAATAAATTATGTTTACAATTGGTTTAATTCATTGTACATTTTTAATTGTTAATTTATTCAATTAATTTTGTTATTAATTAACAAAGTAATAATGTAGTTTACTGAATTAATAATTAAAATAATTATTTATTATTAAATTCAAAAATATATTAATATTTTTAAAAGGATAAAAAAGTCATTTCACACCTTATCTATAATATAATTGATACAACCAAAAACTTCAAATATTTTTATCCTATTTTTTATTTTACTTACCAAATACCATAATAAAATTCTTATCACTATCATACATTCTATTATAAATATTAATACGATTTAATTAACCCCTTATAGGTGATTGGAAGAAGAAAAAAAAAAGAAGTTGCGCGTTTTATATCGTCTTTCCCTAACTAAATAGCTAGAAAGAAAATCACCTCTTTTTGTCAGTATTTTTTACTGTTTACGTCTCTGCAAACAATAATCCAATTATCCAATTATCCATCTCCACGGCGGATATGACTAAAATTGAAAAATCTCCGCCCCCGCCCCCACCACCACCACCACCACCACTCCCCCGCCCACAAAATCGACGCGATTCACATTATTGACTATTTCCTAATCCTCTCTCTCTCCACCGATTCATTCGATCTCGGATCACCCGAGGAATGGAGGACCGCTTGACGGCTTTCACGGTGCCGGCGGCGGAGCACGGCGGAGATCCAGCTCCGGCAGCTGCGGGGGCGGAGGATAAGGAGTTATCGTGCCCAATTTGTATGCAGATTATGAAGGACGTCTTCCTAACTTCGTGCGGGCATAGCTTCTGCTACATGTGCATCGTCACTCATCTCCATAACAAGAGCGATTGCCCCTGCTGCGCTCAATTTCTCACTCCCTCTCAGCTCTTCCCAAATTTCCTTCTGAACAAGGTTTCCTAGATGCCTCTGCTGCGTGTGTGTGTGTATGTGTGTGTGATTTCTTATGTTGCATTTTCTTGACATGGATTTTATTTCGTAATGTATTATAGATTTCCATTTTTGTATCTGGTATTGATCTTCTGTAGGATTCTTTTTTTTTCTTTTTTTTTTAATATAAAGGTTGCCGTGGTGCGGTTTTTTAGTGTGAAGCTGAAGTTGCTATGTTTAGTGATTAGCACGGAAGAAGAGAATATTAGGAGAAGAAACAAAGAGGAGAGGAATTGAAGAGAATATTAGGAGAAGAAACAAAGAGGAGAGGAATTGGCTTTTACTAGATTCGTATCCCTCTTTAATAATTACAACTACATTTATTGTCTGAGATAAAGGAGACTCACAAAGTTGAATATGGAAGTGAACCATGAAAAAAGAAAATAACAAACATATCGTGCACAGTTTCAAGCACCATTTAGCAAGCTGTTTAACTCGAATTAGGTATTTTGTTGTCAAGATGCTGAAGATGAAGCAATTGATACTACCATTGCAAACTAACAAGTGCCTTTAATCCACTAGATTTGTTATAATGATTTGGAGTGTATATATCTAATCTAGTGAGGATGTGTGGCTTTGGGAGGGACAATGAGGAGGCGGTGGTGGTTAGGGAGGAGTGTGTAGTTGGAGATGACATGAGATAGTCATAGGAGTGACGGGAGAGGCTGGATATGTCAATTTGGAAAAAAATGTCAATTTGGAAAAAAAATAAAAACTGACTGTGTTCATAATTGGTTAACGTGGGTGGTGTAACTAGTCATATCTCTTATGCAACATATGTATTTATGGTTAGAATAAAGTTTCAAATATCATTTGTAGACATTTACACTCACTTTTTGCATTTTATCACCCAAATTGCCGCCCCCAGGCAAGTTGAGAAGAGTGAAATAATAGTTGAGCAATCTGGAGAATCTGGTTCTGTGTAATAAGTTCAAGAGATGTATATATATCTTTAAATTTTCATTCTTCTATAGATTTTAACCGCTTAAAGGAGCAGTCATGTTTTGTTGCCTTTTCTCCTTGATTTTGCAGCGTTTCCTACCTAGTTTGCATCTTGAAATTATTCAATTGACAATGCAGCTTATTTTGATAAGGTTTCTCTGTACCACATTTGTAGCTATTGAAGAAGACATCTAACCACCAACTATCAAAATTAGCTTCTCCTGTAGAACAATTCCGTCAGTCGTTGGAACAGGTAATTATGATTTAAATATTGCGTGCATGTTTTTTTATGTTACGATACAATAGGTTTTTAGTAAATCTTTATCAATGTGTTTCTTTTTCTTTGACATATCTGGATGTTATTTGATCCCTCTTTAGCCTTTTTAACTTAGTCAATTTTTGCGGTAAATTCTATGTACCCAAGTTAGATCCTGCACTGATTCCTAATCAATTGCTTGAACCTATTGTCATATTGTGAACTATCAGATTATTTTATATTATAACGATTTCAAATTGTAAATTGGTGTGACCTCTAATTAGTAACTACATATTGTGGTGGAGAACTTTTCCTGTAAATATTATCCTGATATTAGTTTTGGACTTTTGTGTATCTTGTTGAGACTGCATTAATGTTAAAACCATACATGGTGATATTGGCTGTGTTGCCCCCACTATAAAATCCCATCATTAATCTAATTCCGATATTTTCCACTTTAGTAATTTTATCCCACTCATGCACCAGAGTATGGCCCTCAATGCCAAGCACATTCTATCTGCTTTTCCTACAGAGGATTGATATGTTCTATTCGTAGACAGGGCTGTCAAGTGTCAGTGAAGGAGTTAGACTCTCTAGTGTCACTGGTGACAGAGAAAAAGAGAAAATTGGAACAAGAAGAAGCAGAGAGAAATATGCAGATTCTGGTGGACTTCTTACACTGCCTAAAGAAGCAAAAAGTTAATGAACTCAACGAGGTTTGTCTAGTATAGCATTAAGTGAGAGAGAAACGGATTACATCATTTATGTCAGAATGCTTGATAATGAAATAGTTATTTGGCATTTATACTGACCATTCATTATGGATTACTCTGGTTACTAACTTACTCAAACGCTAAGGAGGGGCATATTATACATGATGTTTCTTCTTATTCTTCATATTTGTAAGGC
Source organism: Monilaria moniliformis (assembly GCA_034509125.1). NCBI lineage: Eukaryota > Viridiplantae > Streptophyta > Magnoliopsida > Caryophyllales > Aizoaceae > Monilaria > Monilaria moniliformis. The sequence continues at coordinate 4,358 of JAYDZE010084497.1, forward strand.
GCAAAGTGATCTGCAATACATCAACGAAGACTTAAATTCTGTGGAAAGACATAGGATAGAGCTATACCAAGCAAGAGAAAGGTGTTCAGTTAAACTGAAGATGCTCTCTGGTGATCCTCTGGGAATTAGATCCAGCACTTCCTCTAGGCCAATGGATAGAAACATTTCAGGCCCTGTGTCCAACTCTTACAACATAAGAGGAATTACTTCTATGAACTTCCAGTACACTAAACATGAAGGGAAGGCTCAAGTTAATATCCCTCGAACCCAGAGCAAGGAAGCTGCTCCGAGTGAACCAACTTCCCAACATATGAGCCAATCTGGTTTGGCAGTTATGCGGAAAAAGCGAGTCCATGCACAGGTTAGTAATGAGGCATGCTTGACAAGCTTTTATCTGGCAAAAACCTTCATGTGATTGCAACGCCTGGACTTTTTTGGAAAAACTAGATTAGCAAAAGTTTTAGCCTCTCCTTATTTTTAAATAGTCCTTTGTTGATGATTTGATTTCATCCGACCATGAAATTCAAGTAAAGGGGAATGCATTTCTTTTTTTGTGATATCAGTTTTGGCAAGTTTTCACATATTTTAGAAATGATCAAGAATAAATAAGGTTTAATTTTAGTACTTGATTTTGAGAATCAATGGTTTTTGGAGTAATACCAAATATGAAATGCTATACATATTACATATAAGCCATATACCATTGAACAAATAAAAAGTGTCATAAACACTTTGCTACTTTAGTTGAGTTTCCAAAAAGAGTAAAGAATCCATATCTTAAATACTCGCACTGAAATTTCTGTCATCCTGCAGTTTAACGAACTTCAGGAATTTTACTTACAAAAGAGACGTCAATTAGTTGACCAGTTTGAGAAGCAAGGAAAGAAAGATAAAACCATCATTAGAAGAGAGGGTTATAGTTCTGGTTTAGCAGATTTCCAGTCAGTTCTAAGTACGTTTGCTCGGTTCAGGTAGGTTCATATGCATCAGTTACACTGCGATTTACTACCATTTACACGTGTCTAATCACATATTCTCATGAACATTTTCAACCTTGTTTTGGAACAGTCGATTACGAGTAATTGCTGAACTTAGACATGGTGACCTCTACCACTCACCCAATATTGTTTCGAGGTAAGTCACAAGTCCAGAGGATAAGTTGCAATTTCATCTAGGAATCTCACAATGTCAAAATTTGAAAATGGGAACAATCACAACCTACATTGCTAGAAGCCTGAATTGGAAAATGAGAAGATAGGAAAGCCTGAGCAATTCTTGCAATTCATCCACTTGAAGAAAAATTCGTTCATTAAGAGAGATTGAGACAAAATTTGACTCCTGATCTGAGGGAAAAAGCAGGGTATGAGTGCTTACTCCTTGTGAGAGTAATACTTAGGAAATATCTATCCAGATGACCATCACATATAAAGAGAAGAGGAATAATGAGGAGAAATGGTCGACTATGAGATTCTGTTCTAAGATTATATTCTTTGGATAAATGACTAGCTTTCCTCTCATGTTCCCCCAAAATATTTGGCGACAGGATCTTCTGAAATATTTTGCTTGATGTTATCATGATACTACTTTAGAAGAATTTTATAATGTTATATTACTCCCACCGTTATATTTTGATGTTAAGCATATAAATTTAATCTATACCTGTGCAGTATAGAGTTTGATCGTGATGATGAGTTGTTTGCTACTGCTGGAGTTTCACGGCGCATAAAAGTTTTTGATTTCTCATCAGTAGGCTTCTTTACCCTCAGCTACTTCTTTTCCTAACTTTTGTAAAGCCAAAACTTCTTTTTTTTTTCTTTTTTTCTTTTTTTTCTTGCTTGCATCTGACTACATGATTTATGTTAACAGGTTGTGAATGAACCTACAGATGTGCATTGCCCTGTTGTTGAGATGACAACTCGATCTAAGCTTAGCTGCTTGAGCTGGAATAAGTTTATGAAAAATCACATAGCTAGTAGTGATTATGAGGGAATAGTAACTGTCTGGGATGTTGGTACTCAACAAGTAGGATCTAGCCGCGTGAAAATTCTCCTTTCTTATCATCTTTTCTTTTAGTGTGCGCACGCTAACAATGGTTGCTACGATTTTGGACTTGTGCAGAGTATCATGGAATATGAGGAGCATGAGAAACGGGCATGGAGTGTTGATTTCTCCCTAACAGAACCATCAATGCTCGTTTCTGGTAGCGATGACTGCAAGGTGAACCTTTTAGACCATCCCAAATCCTTCAAGCCCGACATATTAAACTCGACCGCAGTATATGTTCAGTTCTTAGCTACAGGCGCTTGTCAATCATTCGTCTTTCATCCATGAAGTGCCTTCTACTCACTGCACGTCCAAGCTCCATTATGACAACTTATCTAACTTTCAGGTAAAAATTTGGTGCACAAAGCAAGAAGGTAGCGTTCTCAACATCGATATAAAGACAAATATATGCTGTGTGAAGTACAATCCCGAGTCCAGCAAATTTGTTGCGGTACATTATCTCTGCTATCCCTATTTCACCTATTCTTTTGAACTTCTTGTTGCATTCGGTAGGAAATGTGAAATACTGGAAATTTGGAATCACATTAAGTTCTTCTAGATTACAATGAATTATGTCCGAGTCTTCTACTGTTCTCTGGATATAATAACAACTCTATCAAAATACCTTTCAAGAACAAAAAACAGTACCTATAGCAGACTCAAAGAGAGTGGTGCATTATCGACTTATACATTCAGCACGATTCTCGTTGATATTTACAGTTCTTCACCTTTGTGTACTTATTGAGGTGCAACATATTCTGCAGGTTGGCTCTGCAGATCATCATATTCACTACTATGACTTGAGAAACCCCTGCCATCCAGTCTCTGTGTTCAGTGGTCATAAGAAAGCAGTTTCATATGTGAAATTCCTCTCCAGCAATGAGCTTGCTTCTGCTTCGACAGATAGCACTCTCCGGCTATGGAATGTGAAGGACAATCTTCTCGTAAGTGACACAAATGCTTGCTAGCATTCGCCTAACCAATAAATGCGACATGTTATATATATTTGGTTGTTTTCAGGTTCGTACATTTAGAGGGCATACCAACGAGAAGAATTTCGTAGGCCTAACTGTCAACGATGATTTCCTAGCTTGTGGCAGCGAAACAAATGAAGTCTCTGTCTATCACAAGGTCAGTATACATAAGTACACCGCTGTAGGGTTTAGGCAGCTTCTTTTCATCTGGTTCATCCTTTTCAAGCCCGTGTCTTCATCTCACCACGAGACGAATGAAACTCAGGCCATTGCGAAACCCATAACGTGGCATAAATTTGGATCCCCGGACGTCGAGGATATCGAGGAAGATGCAGGGTCTTACTTCATAAGCGCAGTATGCTGGAAAGTTGGAAGTCCCACCATATTGGCTGCCAACAGTAGAGGGACAATCAAAGTGTTGGCCCTCACTGCTTGAGCTGTGGAAGCAAATGGTAACTCCTGAGTTCGAAATACGATTGTTTCAAGTCAGATTCTCCATTGCAACATTGTGCAACATCGAAAATTCTTAATTATTAGGTACAAAATTTCATCATATCCGTCGATTTCCACAAGATTTTTTTTTCAAATTTCCTTAATACATTACGATCACAAGAGATGTTGCACAATAATGTAATAGAAGATTTGGCTTGTGATTATTTCAGTGGGGCGTGTTACTGCGTATTCATCGTGTATTCATAAGATGGCAACAGAAATAGTGTGATCTTGTTTGAATTTGTTCCTGGCAGTTTATTATAGTAAAAACTAATTCTTGCCAGTGTGATTTGTTTGAATATACAGCTTTTCATTGAATCAAAACATGTAAATTACCATCAAAATTAAGCTGCACTACATTAATTCAAAATTTCCGCAGACAACCCACCAACAAATAGAACATTTACAACGTTAACAGAGATCTTAAAAACACAGTTGATACATAGATTCTTATGGACAAGCTCTCACATGTACAAGATGATATTTACCCGTTCAAAATTGTCTTATATGACACGTGTCACCGTCAACTAACGGTTCCTGGGCTCGACCTGGTGATGGGATTCTTCCCAACTCTTGGCTGCAACAAGTAAAAAAAGTTTACTGAGTGAATCCATACTACGGCAAACTTACATCCTAGATACTATGTGAATGACACTGAAACAACAATAACCATCATGAAGCATATTGATCACAGAACGACTCGAATCTCAATTGTGAAATCAAGTAAGAAGCGAGAATTTCACGACCACCATATTTCGTGTTGGTGGGTATTGCGACTATGGACCTAATCAGCTACGAGATGCTGGAGATGTGCTTACAGATAAACGAGTTGCAGAAGTATGTAGATCTTGATCGGCTTTTTGAGCACCAACTCTCATGGGTCTACGCGACAATCTGTGGTATAACTCCTTCATATGATTATACGTACTGCAGGAAAAACACGTTAAGGAAAACTACGGTCATCAATCAATATGAGAACAGTGCTTTCATGTGTTCTTTTATTTGTAAAATGTTCAAAGAAATTGTCAAATTACCAACTAATGTATGTTCATGAGAGCAAACCTTTTTTCTTTTTAGAGGAGTGTTTGTAATGATAGAATTCATAAAACATGTGATTGTTACAAAGTATTTCATTACATTTTCCCATTTAAACTAAGACAATGTACAAAAAATACCTCAGCCGGTGTCTATTGCATGCTGAGAAGAAAGCCACAAAACCATTGAGGATACTTCGGAGAGCACGGAAAATCTGAAATAAAGGCCGTAGATGAGCGAAGAAAACGTAAACATGCACACTCTAGCTACAAGGTTAGAATGATACAACCAAACTACCTGAGAGAACAGGTCGTTCCACAGAGAGCGCCAGATTGAAACCTCGTACGAGCTCACTGTTGATTCGACATCCCTGGTAAAACTAACTAGGCTGCCAGCGAACAGCAATAAATCTCCAACCATTTCATAAACGAGTGTACATAAGTACGCCACAAGACTACAAAATCCAAGGACGAGTCGGATTGGAGCATAAAGAAATTCCCACAGGATCCAGAATACGGGATATATAACGGATATTGCTGCAATCAAACACAATATACATATAAGTAAAAACATCTTAGAAATCCAAACAATAAAAGAGAAATATGTATCTCACCGATATTCCATACAAGAGACAAGATATACCACAATGGCAGCAGTAAAATCTCTATGAGGTCTCCTACCATTGTGAAACAAGACCCGGTCACCATCCACGCGACTGAAAAGAGATTCTCGGCAACTTCTCCGAACACAGTCCAAAGAGGAAGTAAGAATTCCAAAAACTCAGCAAATGGTCCAGCCATTGGCTTTATAACTAATGTGAAAAATGAACGAATGGTTCTCGTTGCAGAAAAAAACCACTTAATCGCCTTTTGAAAATTATGAAGGAATAACATGGTCCCTAAATACTTGATTCTTGAAATCATTTCCAATGATTCTATCCAGTCGAACAGAGGCCCAAACAACCTAGATGCTGTGGCCTTAAGGAGAGGTACATTTTTATACAAGTCGTAAAAACCAATAAGGACAGTGACAATCGATATAAGCACATAGCAAGCCCTGGCCAATGGACACATCCAAGGACGATAAAGATGGTAGAATACCGGATAAGATTGAAGGAAAATAACCCATGATGGAAGCCCGGCTTCAAGTAGAGTGAGTAACCGCAAATCAGACATAATTATGTCTCTTAATTTGAAAGGAAGGTCGCGATCATCAAACCGGAACAAAATTAGAACATCGCGGTACATGGAAGGCTGGAGTGTTTCTTCACAGTCACTTGTATCTGGGGTGTGAGACAATATCTCAGCATTTTCGGCATCTGCTTCTTCAGAGGATGTACCAAGATCGAAGTGTATAGGACTCATAAGTTTCCGCCTTTTGTAAGGACAACCATCAGGAGGAGGTGTGTGCAGTCTATGTGTCATGTTTTGCACCGTTACTGTATACATGCTGAAACTACTACTCGGAGAGCATGGAGATTCAGCTTCAAAATTGGTGCAATCACCTTCGATATCGGCCTTCTTGTCACTCCTTGGGAAACTTTCTTGTGCGTCATGGAAAACTTCCCCTGTGACAAGGTCAATTTCAGGAATAATCTGGAGAATATATTGGGCGACGGCACCAACATAAAGGTGATACACTGTCGATGCAGAAAAATCACATGATAGACAGCAAATCTAACTAAAGCTTTTCTTGCACAGGACATCTTAATCAAGGAAAAATGATTGTTGGATTCTGACAACAGAGCTTCTAGCATTGCTCAAAGTACATCCTACCAATATTCGCTCCTTCGACACAGTCATTTTCAAGATTAATGAATAATTGATTTGAACTATGAAAGGAGAAGTTCACATATGAAATTAAACTGCATCTGTACAAGGAGCATTAACTCCCCCCCCCCAAACCAAACCAAAAGAAAAAACACACACACAAGTCATTCAATATTGTCTTTGTTTAAGTTCATGATCTTTGAGCAGTGGTGATGTATCCTTTTACAGGCTTATTGAAGATCTTATATAACGATGAAAGGCATGAAGCAAAGAGATGACAAGAGTATAATCAAGAATTTAGAACAAATCTCTGGAGTAAATTCATGAATACCTATTGTCGCATCCAAATGCTCTTTCAAAAGGATCCGCTCGTTGAGGGTCCCAGGGAACCATGAAGAAATCGAGTTTGCTGCTTGGGCTACGCTATCGAATTCCCACCTTCTCATGGCTTTAGCCTCCATTGCGAGCGAGGTATCAGTCTTACCATGAAACACAAAGAAATGGACACTCAGAGTCACTGAATAGATTTATTAGTGCATTTGCATCACTTGAAACCAAAAATTCGAGAGTAGCTACCTGAAGCTCGTTCAAATAGTTAATACCACGTACATCCCTCCACGCAACCTCAAAGACAATGAAGCCATACAAGGTTCTATGCAACTTGCTGTTTGCAATCAAAGAATTCCTAAGCTTCTTGACAGGTAGCAAAGCCCTCTTCCGGGACAAGGTCACCGCATCAATCAACGAGATCCACTGCTTGAAGTTCCTCAATTTACTTGTGTTTGACGAGGGAGAAGTCTCTAAATCTGAAAGTTGTCTCATCAACTTCCTATCCTTCCTCCTCTTCGTGTTCGCAAAGGGGGACAACCTGGACTGCAGCACAGTTACAAGAATCATTCAAATCACTCAAGCCAATGGCAAAAATCGAAGTTACAAAAGATTGTGATTAATCAGAGAGGTTTCAGCAACCTTAGTGACCATCAACTGCCACAAATGCGTGGGCCGTGACACAAGATCCTTCAACCACGGCCTGTTGTCCACCAAGATGTAGAACTTCCCACTGTCAGAGACCATAAATAGGCTCAGATGTGAAAGATAGGACTGCAAATCCCTGCATAAAATTACCAGAATAGATCAATTTCTGCAACTTTTAGAAATTTGATGAACTATTATCATCTCCATCATCAAATCCCCATTCCCACCACTACTTATACTGACTGAACTACTTTTAGAGAGAGAATTTCAATTTAATCAAAAATTCAGCAAACATACAAACAGCTAATACTTATATACTGATGGAACAAACCACTCTTAGAGAGACAATTAAATCCATCAAAAACTCAACAAACATACAATTAGCTAATACAAAAGAGTTGGGTTGAACTTCCAGAACTGAGCACTCAACACACACCATCCAACACGTGAAAAGGCGACAAGAAACAGATAAAAACATCAAAATAGCCTTACAAACAAGATCATGCTACATATATTTTCTGAATTCAAATGTGCCACAGCTTCTAAAAACATATACACTCATCTGATCCCATCACCAAAAAAGAGAGGAAAAAAAACCAAAAAACTTCAAAACAAAACCCAAAAAGAAAACGAAAGTTACCCAATTTGTAAGCCTGTCAACGGAAACACGCAACGGCCATTATCTCCATTCGCCATCTGAATCTCCCTTCTTTCTCAAACACACAACTGTTCCATCAAAATCACAAAATTCTCAGACGCACTTGATCTCAATCCCAACACACTGGCAAAAATAAAATTCAAGTAAAAAAAGAAAAGAGTAGCTCACTAGAACAAATCAAAGGAATCAAAACCTGAGGAAGACAATGCAAGTGGGAGCTGATCAAGCGAATTCCATAACATTTGCTGTCGAGAACAATCGAAACGGCAGGCGGCACTACAGAACTTCATTAAACAGAAAAAAAGGCAAAAAAAGAAAAAGAAAAATCAAGAGCGGGGGGCAGCCGAAGGCCGAGATCGGGGGTTTGATGGCGCAATCAATGGATAAGAACAAGAGCTGGAGACACGCGCATCGATAAATGAATCAGAAAATGCCGAGAATTAGTGAGGCAAATACGCAATTAATGCGAGAGAGAGATCAGATACTGCTAGCGATTTATTGCTGCGGATTTAATTCGAATTTGGGATTTTTGGAATAAAGGTTTTTGCTGAGGGGATAGAGGTGTTGGCCTAGAGCGGGGACACGTTAACTGCGTGTCCTGCGTGAGAGAGAGAGAGAGAGAGAGTATTTTGGGTATTTCACAGCCTGAAGCTTCCCGCCACCAGCAAATCTACAGCGTGGAATTTTGGGATATTCCTTCTTGAGGTACCAATAATGATGTAATCAATTATTTTTCATGTGCTATTATCCATATTAGTAATAGCTACAAAATATATTTTATTTCGATACATTACTACAAAATATTGCAAATTAATGATTTGGAATTTTCTGAAACATGCCTAACTTATTACTTAAAAGTGAATAATCACATTAGCTATATGTGTTCTACTAAACTTACCAAGTTTGGGTTTATTTTTGTAAATAAATACATAATTAGTAAATAAATATCTCAATTACATATGTGACCATCACTTCAATAATTTCAAAATTTCATTAATAATGTCGTTTTTACATTTATTATTGAGGTCCAATAAGTTTCATAACTCAATTGAAATCAATTGTTAGGGGATAAAAACACTCTTAATGCAAGTTTAAATGCAAAACGTCCTTTACGTTAAATAAATGGTGCAAATCTACCCAATCTTTTGACGGCTACTTAACGGCCGTTAAAGATACATAACTAATATCAAATAAAATTTGTATAATGATACGGTGGATAACATAAACGTTCATTTGAAAATAAAAATTATGAATTATTTTAAGGCAAAAACTTGTATGCGAGCGCATCTCTTTTTTTTATTTTTTTTATTTTCGATTTAATATATATTAAACCATGTTCAGATAAAATCAAAATAAATGCATAGCCCAATAGTAGAGATTGTGGGTAAGGAAGAATAGGTATAGGGTTCAAAATCCATGTACAAGACCCTCTATTTTCTGTTTGGTTTTTTCTCTCTTTTTCGTTTTTTCTTTTTTATTTCGTTTTTCTTCCGTTTCTTTTTGTTTTTTCCATTTCTTTTTGCTTTTTTTGTTTTTTCTTTTTTCTTTTTCTTTTCCTTTTTTTTTCTTTTTGATTTTTTCTTTTTCATTGTTTTTTCTTTTTTTCAAGTGATATAATACTAATATAATTAGCATGTGAATTTAATTGAATTTAAAAGTATGATAGATTTAGTTTTCTATGAATTTAATTAGGAAATACAAATATAATTTTTTTTTCATTTTTTTATTGTTTCAATAAATAAAAATTACATTGTTCTTTGAAATTTCTTACAAATATTTGTAAATCTGAATATTTAATTTTTATTTTTTCATATAATTTAACTAAATTTAATGAAAGTAACTATTCTTCTAAATGAAAGTTATATTTTTTCTAAAAGGATAAAACTCTACCAACAATTACAAATTCTTTTATTACAATATATATAAAGCATATAGATTATTATTCAAATGAATAAAAAATACTTTTATTATATTATTTAATTAAATTAATATTTATAAGATTTGAAAAAAGTGAAATTCTATTTAAAATAAAAGATATTGTTCTTTTGAATAAAAGTGACTATTCTTGTAAATAAATGTTACTCTTCTTTTAAATGAAAATTATTGTTCTTCTAACGAAAGTTACTCTTTTTGTATTTGAAAGTTACTATTCTTATAAAAATTACTCTTTTTATTATGAATAAAAGTGATTGTTCTTGTGAATAAAAGATACTCTTATTCTAAATGAAAGTTACTATTCTTCTAAATAAAAGTTACTCTTCTTCTAAATGAAAGTTATTATTTTTGTAAGTAAAAATTACTCTTCTTGTGAATGAAAGTTATTCTTCTTATGAATGAAAGTTACTCTTATTCTAAATGAAAGTTACTTTTATTATGAATGAAAGGTATCCTTGTTCTAAATAAAAGTTACTTTTGTTCTAAATGAAAGTTACTCTTCTTCTAAATGAAAGTTACACTTTTTTATTGTAATATATAAAGAATTAATTTTTCTAAAATTTTATTATCAATAAATAAAAGTTACACTTGTTCTTGAAAATAATTCAAAAATGATAAAACTCTACCAACAATTACAAATTTTTTATTATAATTTATATATAAAGAATAGAAATTATTATTCAAATGGATAAAAATTACTTTTTATTATGTTATATAATTAAGTTAATAATACGATTCAAAGAAAAGTGAAATTTTATTTAAAATAAAATGTATTGTTCTTTTGAATAAAAGTGACTATTTTTGTGAATAAAAAATATTATTTTAATAGATAAAAGTTATTGTTCTTGTGAATAAAAGTTACTGTTTTTGCGAATAAAAGTCAATGTTCTTAAAATAAAAGTTTAAGAAGAATTTTTTTATAATTTTATGTGCTATTAAAAAGTCTTTTTGATTTTATGATAATATTATGAAATTATATATACAAATAGTAAAAAGTCTTATTTTATTATCATAAAAATATATTGTGGAGATATACTTATATGTTGTGGAAGAATTATATTTATAAATAGTAGAAAAAATATTATTTTCGACAAAAAGTATAGGGATAAATCGTTGGAAAAATTAGAAGATAAAATCGCTAAAAAAAAAGAGAAAAACATCGCTGCCTCCAACAGGTCTCGAACCTGTGACCTTCAGGTTGTGAAAGCCGCGCGCACAGAAGCGTGGCTCTTATTTTAAATCCTTAGATAATGAAGATCTATAGTAAACTGATCATTATATTGAATGAATTCGTTATTATGATCAATTCAAATCTCATGTGAGTGATTTTTTTCTAATTCATCATTTTATACATAGAATTCTTCATATTTCATATTTTAAAATAAGTTGTTAGCCTGACTCCTGACCTTCTCCTAATGATGTAATATACATTTATATATATATATATGACTCTTAAAATAAATTTATGGAGCTCAAGATATTCGGTCATAAATGTGCCATCCATTGGCTCATTGGAGTAAGGTTATTTATGTATAGTAACTCTTTTCAATTAGAAGTAAAGGACAAACTAGTCTAGGGAGATAAACTAATACAAATTCAACCCACAGTTTACACCCAATCATATGCTTGAATACAAAGTCTAAACAAACATACAACAATTTCAATTGAAACAAAACCAAGACAGCAAACAATAATCTCAAGTTTACATAGAATTTCGTCAAAACTGCTTTTTGTTGTAAAATTCTAAGTAGTAATTAAATAGACATTGATAAATTCAAACTTGTAATAGTCTCTCCTCCTCACGAGATAGTCCACTCCACCAACTATGCTAAAGCTAGGTTACATATACTTGGCTATGATTTTGTTTTGGTTCATCAACCACTGTTGCTGCTCACGCGCCAAAAATTGTTGATCCAATGAATTACTCCTCGATAAATTTTCCATCTCATTATGGCCTAAAAATGGTGTTTGATTTTGAAATTGCATTGGAAATTGAGGAACTGCACGAAATGTAGGCAATGAAACAGCATGTTGAAGGCTTTGTGCTTCCATTGGATCCACTAGAAACGGATTGTAGTAGTTGTTCGGTGGCATTGGGTAGGTTTGTAGGTAGGGTTGAGGCGGCGGCGGCTCCGGCTCGAATAAAATGAGCTCCCAATTGTCCGACAAGTTGCCAGCTGCGGTCGCGGAGGGGCCCGCCTCCGTGGCTGTTGCTGGCTTGTTGTCGGACATTGGTAGTGGTGACTGAAACGGTGACGGCAGTGGTGATGGCGAGGCTAGTGTCTCAGCCAACACGAGTTCCCAATTGTTGGAGGGCGACGATTGTGGATAGCTGTGTTGTCGTTGTTGTTGTTCTTGATCGTCGATGTCTGACCCGTCCCACAACGAGATGAGGTCGACCATGGAGTAGGACACGGGGAGGGACCTAACCGAGGACGTTTCGCTCAGCATGAAGGCCTCGTCTCGTTGTGGGGGCTCGGCGTAGGCCTCAAGATCAATGGAGATGGCCGGGCACGCCGACGTCTTCGTCGCCGTGGCATTTATTAGGTCTTGTAGCGAGGTGCACGGTGATCCCACCTCGGATAACGATCTCTCCTCCTGCCTCCCTCTCTCTCTTGAAATCTCTTGAGGGACCTTGGCATTGGATGAGAGAGAAGTAGAATGTTCGTTCAAGAATTCTTGCAAAGCCTCAATTAGGTCTTTCGAGATTGATTGAACGCTTGGATACTCGGAGCTGCGCCCAACGCCTATGCTTTTGCATAAAGTGTAGAAATTGTTTAGCTCTTTGAATTGCTTTGCAGCTTTGGCACAAGCGTGGAAGGCATTGACACAATTTTGAAATTGTAAATGGAAGAAGCTATCAAGAATGAGAGAGAGGCCATCGGAGATGTCTTTGTAGAGATCGAAGCTCTCTTGAACGACGTCGTATAAGCACGTTTGAACCAATCGGTTGATCCGGGCCTCACCGGTGGGCCAGGTGGCGATTGCACGGTCGAGCAGTCGTTGCCAATATGTGATCCGATCGAGGAGCATTGCCGGTTTCATATCTAAAACCGGCTCGCTAGGCCGCCTACCACGAGTTGTGACCCGTCGGTAGGTCGGGCTCTCCTTGACCGGCCCGTTGACGTGCCTCCTCCGTTGGAGCTTGCCCGTGAGGAAGCACTCGAGGCGCTCGTCTAGGTAAAGGGCAAATGTCCGGACAAAGGACGTAAAGTCCCATGGGCTGCTCGAACTCGACTCGTCTCGGAAGGAGGCGAGATTGAGGATCTTGGCGCCCCGTTTCATGGCGTGGAAGACCTCTCGGGGGAAGTAGGGGTCCCCATCCTGGAAGATTCGGAGCACGAGCATCAACGACTTGAGCGCCACCATCCAGTTCCGCGTGCGGCCTATGCGCTTGCCGATGGCACGGGCACAAGCCGCCGCGTGAAACTTGTTGGAGGAGATGAGGAGGAGGACCTCGTGGACGACCTTCTCGTCGACCGGGTCGTCATCATGGGTGGTGGCCTTGAGCACAGCAACTTCAAGGGAGGAGGAGGTGGTGTTTGAGACCTTGGCTAGGCTAATGCTCGTTTGGTCCTTGACTGCACCAATTGCTCTTTGAAGTTTGCTTGGCATTGTTGATGATGGGAATTTTCAATATCTCATCGTCAACAATGACCACTCTCAAATTTGCTTAAATTTTGGCCAATTCTTGATTTTATTTTTTTCTTTCCTTTATGTTTGTTTTTGGAATTCTAGAATTTTTTTTTGAACACTAACAATAAAAGTTAGTTCTTGCAATGAGTTTGCAACCAAGAACAAATGAGAAGTGGAGGGTGACTATTTTTGGTGTCCTTGAATCTTTTTTCCCTTTTGAGGGGTGGGGTGGGATAGGGTAGGGGGGGATGGATGGTAATGCAGAAAAGAGAGAGAGAGAGAAAATAGTTTGTTAACAAGATTTTCTCATAGTTGAGGAGGATGATATAAAAACTCTCCATCAAATACTTTTTTTAGCAAGAAATTCGATTGTTATCAATCAAAATTTGAGCACCTATATTACCTTTACAAAAATGCTATTCGACTTTGGATTTTACTGTTTGCGATTTCATAGGCAGGTGCTGACCATTTTAATTTGGTCAACTATATGGGGAATTAATTGAACATTTCGTGCCATCATATAATTATGATTTTTTTTATCTAAAGTCAAACCCTAAATATTGCAATTAATTTCAATAATTAGCCAAATTAGAAGATCCAGCCATAAAGCCTGAATAAGCCCATTTATAGGTTATATGAAGTGTGTTTCGTATTTGGATCCAATTAAAATTGTGATTAATCACGTAATATTGTTGTGACAGCCAAAAATTCTATTATCAATTTCATGAAATTGAGGCGAGGGAAATAATAGACTAGAAGGTGTGAGAAGCCTTAATTCACAATTCTTACCGGCTACCCCTCGCTTTCATATCTAATTTATGATAATAAAATAACAGTCATTAATAGTGATATGCTTAATAAAATAGTGTCCGGAAATGCCAAAAATAAATTACATCAAATTATTTATTTTCCTAATTATTATTATATGGTTTATTTGAATTGAAGTGGATTCAACGGTATATAAATGAAGAGAGAGAGAGAGTGAAAACACCACCAACAAATTAACAGATTCGGTATAAATTCAAAAAGCCAAAGCCTATCGTCGTATGATATGAGGAAACATACATATTAGCTTCGTCACCGAGTGCTACTACTATGTGTAGTGTGTGTGTATATATAAATACATTATCTTGTATGTATAATCTTATATTCCCATTTCCCACTTTACTGTTTGCCAGTGGCAGCATATTGTTCCCTCTTTTATATATTCTTCCCGACTGCACTTTTTCCAACTTTTCTATCTCCGGTCTCTGCCGCTTTACTTTCCTCCTTCCTTATTCCTTCCGTTCCCTCCCCCTCTCTCTCTCTCTCTCTCAAGCTCAGAAACACGCAGTAATGGGTGACATTCTACACCCTCCCATGGAGCAGCTCCATGACCTCGAGTACTGCATTGATTCCAATCCTCCATGGCGTATGTTGCCACTCTCCTTTCCTCTGTTTTTTTCACACACAACACGCACTTACTTATTGTAGTTTCACCTTCGTGGGAGTGATTCGTGTTGGTTTTCTGTACGTTTTTTTCTTCTTCTTGTTTTTACAGTTAGCATATTCCACATTTCTGTGAAGTGAGGGGGGCTTCAATTTAAATCAAGAAACGATTTTTATATCGCATCACATGAGATTCTAATGGACTAATAATTCTTTCCGTTATCTTACGTGCGTGAGTATAAAATGACATCATTAGTATTGATAAACAGGCGTTTCTTGAAATTATTGAAATGAGTGTGGCTAGTATTAGTAATGACAAATCACCCTTTCTTGCAAATATTGAAATGAGTGTAGCTAAGAATTAAATCAAGAAACGTTTTTATATCACATGAGATACTCTATTCCGTCTGATAATTCTCTTTGTTACCAATTCGTGCATTATTTGGCAACATGATTAGTAATGATGAATTGACATTTCTTGAAATTATTGAAATAAATGCGGCTAAGAATTAAATCAAGAAACGATTTTTATATCACACGAGATCCTCTATTTCTCCTAATAATTCTTTATTGTTGCATTTTTTGGTGCGAGTATAAAATCACATCATTAGTAACGATAAATCAACGTTTCTTGAAATTATTGAAGTAAGAGAGACAAACACCATTTTCAGTGTAGAAAAATTGGAGGGGGCTTAGCCTCATTAAAGGTGGGAAGCTGTGCTGTTGGGATTAATGAGTGTTTGGTACATAGCTATTTGGTTGGTTTTCAGCACTGTAATAATTTTGTTGTGACAATGGTCCCCTGCAATTCAATTTTTATGGGATTTTTATTGTTCATTAAAAAAAGATTGTGTAAATTTATGACCAAAAATGCTCATTACTAACTGTTTGTGTTGGAATCATGATTGCATTGTGTTTGAAGTAATAAAAGTTGAAATCTTGAAGAGTGATGCAGATTTTCTCGACTTTATCGAACTCCCTTCAAACTATGTGTTTACTGGTTGAATTCAATTTGGTCTAATAGGGAAATCCTGCAGACACACGACGTGTAGGCATGAAAGGAGCAGAAGTCGAAATTTCTCACTAGTTTGTGTCTTAATTCTCTGATGTTGTATTCTTCTATCTGCAGCTGAAACCGTTTTGTTAGCATTTCAGAATTACATCTTAGTACTTGGCACGAGTGTGATGATCCCGACAATGCTCGTTCCTATGATGGGAGGAAGCGATGTAAGAAGCTGCTCTTTCCTCATTGTCTGATTATGAAGCTGCAAATCTCGATTCATGTGAAATCTGCTGAGTTTTTCAAGATTTTCCTTTTATAGTAAACCAATTCTTCCCAAGTTGGACCTCAGGACTTATTTCGCTTGCTTATCATAAAAAATTCGAGCAGCTGCTACTTGTGTTTCATCACTGAAATTTCAGACAAGGCTTTTGATATGTATCTATCTTAGTATAATGTGGATATGAGCTGAATTTTCAGTTCGTTTTTTCTTGTTTCCTCACCACACAGGGAGATAAGGCGCGAGTTATTCAAGATTTTCTTGTTTATCTTCATTGCCTAATTATGAAGCTGCAAATCTTGATTCATATGAAATCTGCTGAGGTTTTCAAGAATTTTGCGTTCTTTAATCACATTTGCCTTTTATAGTAAACCAATTCTTTCCAAGTCGAACCTTAGAGAGTCCACCTCCAAACCCCCTTTCTCGCCATTAGCAAGGACTTATTTCGCTTGCTTATCATAAGAATTTCGAGTGTTTCATCATTGAAGTTTCGGACACACCATCAATTCTAGCATTCTTTAAGGCTTTTGAGATGTATCTATCTATCTATCTATCTATCTATGTATAATGCGGATATATATGAACTGAATTTTCAGTTCGTTTCTTGTTTTCTGATCAATGCAGGGAGACAAGGCGCGAGTTATTCAGACATTGCTGTTCGTTGCTGGCCTCAACACGCTTCTCCAGACACTCTTCGGGACCAGGTTACCTGCTGTGGTTGGGGGCTCATTTGCCTATGTTGTTCCCATAGCATACATCATCAACGACTCATCCCTGCTACGAATTGAGGAGCCTCACGTAGTGAGTACCCGTTGATCTCAACAATCATGAGATACAAAAAAAGGGGAGCTTACGCCTTTTTCTCTTTCTGTTTTGCAGAGATTTATACAAACCATGAGAGCTATCCAAGGAGCCCTGATTGTTGCTGCTAGTATACAGATAATTCTAGGCTACAGCCAAATTTGGGGGCTTTTTTCGCGGTATAGTTTCGTTTCTACGCCCGATTTCACCAATTAGGCCAACAGAACTTCCATTTTTGGACATGTTCTTGAATCACATTCTGTTTCTTGACAGCTTCTTTAGCCCCCTCGGAATGGCACCCGTCGTTGGACTGGTTGGTTTAGGTCTGTTTCAACGAGGATTCCCCTCCGTAAGTGCATATGTTTACTCGTTTCTTGCAATAATCTCGTACACTTTTTCACTATATGTTCAAGTAATCTGTCAGATGCTGTGCAGCTAGGAAACTGTGTGGAGATTGGTTTGCCGATGCTTTTTTTGGTCATCGGCTTGTCTCAAGTGAGTAAATCGTGCAAGAAAATGCGTTCTTGGTCACGACATTCTTGCATAACACACTGTTTTTACCCTTCCCCAACTGCAGTATCTTAAGCACATCAAACCAATAAGGGACTTCCCCATCTTTGAACGGTTCCCCGTGTTGATCTGCGTCGCCATTATCTGGATATACTCGCTTTTGCTAACGGCTAGTGGTGCTTACCGGGGCAGACCACACAACACACAGATCAGCTGTCGGACAGACAGAGCCAATCTCATATCTACAGCACCGTGGTTAGTGTTGCCTACATCACTTCTCACACAAAAAAAAGTCACAAATTTTAGGACTAATTGATGTGTTTTTGTGTTTTTTCTGATTTCAAGGTTCAAGTTCCCTTATCCTCTCCAGTGGGGCCCGCCTACGTTCGCTGCTGGCCACTCCTTCGCTATGATGTCAGCTGTGCTCGTCTCAATGGTTGAGGTACGTGCAACATGAGAAGCCCTCTTTAGTAACTTGATGATGCTATAATGGAGTTTGTTTGTTTGTTTGTTTTCAAGTGTCTGATCAAAGGCTTCATTGGCTGATACTGCAGTCGACCGGAGCATACAAGGCCGCGTCTCGTCTGGCTATAGCCACCCCGCCTCCAGCATACGTGCTCAGCCGGGGCATTGGTTGGCAGGTGGAGCCATGGATCCTGTTAGCATTATCACTATGTGATGTGTGGTGCCTGGCTGACCAGTATCGCGTAATGTGGCTCTTTTTCCTTTTTCCGTGTGCAGGGAATAGGCATCCTGTTAGACGGCCTCTTTGGCACGGGGACTGGCTCTACTGTATCCGTGTACGTATCAACTACAAATTGTTTGCTTAGTTAGTCGAGCCAGGATTTTGATGTTTCTGAACCTGGTGGCACGTTTTCTAGGGAGAACGTCGGGCTGCTAGGGCTTACTCGGGTGGGAAGCCGGAGAGTGGTCCAGATCTCGGCCGGCTTCATGATATTCTTTTCTATCTTAGGTCAATCTCAGTCTCAGCTCTCTGTAGTCGATGCACATATCAAGTATATTCGATTTTTCTTGTTTATATTTTAATTGAAATTTCGAAAATGATAACGCTGCAGGGAAATTTGGAGCTGTTTTTGCTTCAATCCCATTTCCGATATATGCTGCATTGTACTGTGTCCTATTCGGCCTCGTGGGTACGATAGTTCATTATCACATAATTAAAAGAAATTTCGTCCTTAAAATTCCAATTTGGACTCATTTGTAACCGTTTTGCCCATCATATTTTCAGGTTCCGTTGGCTTATCATTTCTCCAGTTCACTAATATGAATTCCATGAGGAGCCTCTTTATAACTGGCCTCTCACTCTTCCTTGGGATCTCCATACCCCAATTTTTCGATGGGTATTGGACGCCGCATCGTCGTGGCCTAGTCCAGACAAATGCAGGATGGGTAAGTCCGACCTTCCGAGTCTTTATGAAATAAAATATGATATTGAAAAATGAATCCGATAATCTTAATTTTTATTTTTTGCAGTTCAACGCGTTCTTGAACACGATGTTCATGTCCCCGCCCACGGTAGGGCTGATCATCGCGGTGTTCCTCGACAACACGATCGAGGTGGAGAAGTCGAAGAAGGACCGGGGGATGCCGTGGTGGGCCAAGTTCCGGACCTTCCGAGACGATAATCGCAACGAGGAGTTCTATACGCTGCCGTTTAATCTCAATAGATTCTTCCCTCCTACATAGTAGTAGACTAGTAGTAATTGAGTTTGGCATGGTTAGGTTGAGAGACTTAGTGCAGGCTATTCTTGTTTCTCCAATATGATTCAATTTTTTAGGGCCAAAGGGTAGCTAAGGACAAATAAGAAATTAGATATATATTCTTATTTGTATTTTATTACATCAATGCATTTAATTGTATTTAAAGTGTATACTGAATATTAAATAGTGTATTATAAATAGCACGCATTGTCATTTAATCTCAATACATTCTTCCAACTTATAACGAATTATCGTTTAACCCTAATATGTTAAGGCCATACTAAGTATTCTACTATATTAGGAAAAATATCATATTTTGTCACAATATTTGACCTTTTTCTCAATAATGATAATCTGTTATTTAATTTCAATCCCCCCTCCCTCCAATGATATTAAAGTTTCAAATTGCGGCGTTGAAAAGCCATTGTAACACGCCGGAGCTTTACCGGAAATACACACATGTTGTTATACAGGTGGTGTCGTATCAAATCCGGTATGCTATTTGGATTTTTCGATGCTGAAATTTAAGTCTCGTGGCATTATTTTAAAATGCGTTAACACGTTATAAATGTTTCATTAAAAGAAATACGAAACATTATAAGAAAATATGGAAATCCCAATTATATATTTAGATGCATTGTGGAGTAGATGCCCAAATACTTTATTTGGATATGTACCAAATTAGATATAACTATCTTTATTGATGTAGGGTTTCTCAAACTTATAGATGAAGTTAAGTAATCTACAAGTCAACGAACATGAATGAAGAATATATGTATATGTGAGTGTGTGTGTCTCTCTCTATATATATATCCAGCAGTGGATTTAGGGGGCGGGAGGGGGCGGCCGACCCCCCCACCCTCACCCAGCCTGTCCCCCACCCCCACACACCCCTATCCCCGCCCCCTCCGAACAGCTATTTTTTTATATTGCGATAACAGATGCACGATTGATTGGTATTGAAGATTTGGGTAGCTTTTCTATAAAGATTGTTGAAACTAAAAAAGATAGAATTTTTCCATTAGTTTATCGCTTGATTAAATTGGTATTACTCTTACCTATAGCTACTGCATCTGTTGAAAGAGTATTTTCTGCCATGAAATTTGTCAAGACCGACCTATGAAATAGGATGGGAGATGATTGGTTGAACGACAATTTGGTGACATACAATGAAAGGTCTATCTTCGCTACAGTTTCT
>JAYDZE010084608.1:0-24810 GCA_034509125.1 Monilaria moniliformis
ATATTAATTAATGAGATTGGTTAATTAGGTAATAAATGATTAATTAATGTGCCATTGCAGTCAATGCTTGATCTTCTCCACACCGGTGACCCCGATTCCAGCAACGACCAATTCCACCTAGATTCCGACGACGAATAGATCCGGCAACCCCGATTCGAACAGAACACTAAACACCCCCAAAACCAATCAACCAACAACACAAAAGCCGGAGAAATCGAAACTCAAACCCCTAAAATCTATGCCAAAACCTCAAACAAGAGCAAAATCAAAACCCAAACAACTAAAATCGAACAAAATCGGACAAGAACGGAGAAATCTAGAAGCGGAGAAACAAGAACAATTTGATATTAGAGGCTCAGATTTGAAACTCAATCATCACAGCCTCACCAAAATCGCACAAGAACAGAGAAACCCTATAAACAAAGCAACGGATAAACGTCGTCGGATCGTGGGCTAACAAGAACAAGAACGGAGAAACACACCAGGACAATCTATCAATCCAGATCCGGTGACCCCAGATTCGCCGGTCAAACCAGATCCGCCGGCCAAACACACCAATACAACCGGTCAACAAGATCCATCGCCAAACACAGCAAACGGTCCCCGGTTGGCCTCATTTCTAGCGACCCCCAATCGACCCAATTGAAGCAAAATTGACAGTGGCCATGGTGCGACGACGGCGGCCGCAAACCCACCTCTACCGCCGCCAAACACACCACTACCGCTGGTCAAACGGCTCAGATTTACACGGCATAAATCATCACCGCCGCGAGTCGAGGGGTAGAGAGAGAGAGAGTCGAGGGGTAGAGAAAGAGAGCCGAGGGGTAGAGAGAAAAGACTCTGATGGTACAGAGTGAGAGTTGCGTGAGAGAGTGGCGTGAAAAAGAAAGGGCAGAATGGCGTGAAGAAGAAAGGGCAGGGATGGAAAATAATTGCTATCTGTGGAAGATAGATTGTGTATCAGAGGTCATTTGGCTGATACACTAACATAGGGTTAGGAGATTTTAACATGCCACGTGGGCGGGCCTATTGTGTAACACGGGCCGGGCTGTAAAATAAACATGCTAACCAAACGAACAAATAAAACATGATAGAGAATCATAACATTGATTATCCCATGTACCAAACACCCCCTAACTAGATAAGTCTCTTATCTTTATCCATAAAAATATGAGTTTTTTATACTATTTGATTTGAAAAGATTAAGTTGTTTCTCTATATGGAAGAAAAAAGTTACTGACATCGACATGGCTTCTTTTTGTTACTATTTTGAATTATTTTGGATCTTCTTCTTTGGAATAATACTGGAAAAAAAAAAAAAAAAAAAAACAGATTTGCAGCATTTAATTCCTGCTTAAGAGAGATTGTTCATATTTATAAAATTTCAAACAACTTCGTTTAATTTGGTGTAAGAGAGGTTGTTCGTATCGTCAAGCGAAATTCACAACTCCTTATAGTAACTAACTAATGATAACCGTGTCATAAACTTTTATAAAATTACAGCAAAAATGTCTCGACATTAAGGGGATTTTTTGAAAAAAATAAATTAAAAATCGTTTAGCAAATCCAGTTCCCGGCAAAATACTTCAGAATCCTATTTGAAACTCCAAACGATCTCCTTTGCTTTTGGAATCTCTCATATGATATCTTCGACACTGAAGAAGCATCGCGCAGGCATCTTATGCGTCTTAATTAGAGTTTTGTAAAAAAAAAATTATGACAGTTTTACGAAAAGTGTTAGATGTTGTTTCATGTTCTCACACTCATGATGGTGATCCACGATAGTGCCAACAACCTTGGCCCACAATCAAGGGGGTCATCGTGGCCACTATCAAAGGTGTCATTGTGAGAAGTAAGAGTAGAGTGGTGAGGCGAGGGTGAGAGAAGAGGCGCGAGGTTTGCAAAGCAATAGAGGCGGGCAGCAGGCGGTGAGCGGTCGGGGGCGATGGAGGAGAGTGGGCGTCATTGTTGGAGGAGGGAGGCGGTGGGTGTGAGTGAGAGAGAGTGAAAGTGGAGGTGAGGGCAATGTTAGGTAGGGTTTAGTTTAGGAAAGAAAACAATTAAGAACCAGTTCAACCGATCACCGATTTTCGGCCGAACCGACTGATTTTTCCGATTCACAACATTTCATTACGTAAACAATATTTTTACTTGGATCGGACCGGATAGCTTACCAGTTTGCAGCCGAATCTGTCGAACCGGCCGGTCCGATCTGATTTTTAAAACATTGCTAAATGGTATAAAAAATTATTTTTATAAATGAAGATAAAAAATTATCTAGTTATAAGAGCGGTATATTTACTCGGTTCTCTCTTAAAATTATGTCGTTTGGCTTTATATTTATAAAATAATTATGATTTTTCACATTTATTCTATATCAAAGTAAACTCGATTACTTTTGACGATTATATCAGTGAAATTTTAACTAGTGGTAGATTGGAAAAAATAAAATATTAGCATTATTGAAACACTATTACATTTTTGAACGAATCCTAACAATTTGAAGTATTTTAATTTGAAGTATTTTATAATATTTGGCCTAGTTATTATTTTGCAGTTGACTTCAGTTTAAACCCACTAATCCCACTATGGCATAAAAGTTTATGCTCGAGTTTGGTTGCGTTAAGACACGTTTCGGGACTTGTGTTTTCGTCAAATCATTACTAATTAATAATTATGCATACATATCTGGGTTTAACTGAGTAGAGTGGTCCGCCAAAAAATACTAGTTGTTCGAGTCATATGACCATCAGCAACGCGGCAAGAAGTTGCACGGCGTGCGAGTGCGGAGGGCTGGCTGCGTTGGAACGAGAAAAATCGAAGGGTTTGCACGCGTGCAACGTGCTTTGTATTACGTCACA
Organism: Monilaria moniliformis; assembly: GCA_034509125.1. Classification (NCBI taxonomy): domain Eukaryota; kingdom Viridiplantae; phylum Streptophyta; class Magnoliopsida; order Caryophyllales; family Aizoaceae; genus Monilaria; species Monilaria moniliformis. The sequence goes on from JAYDZE010084608.1 coordinate 2,862, forward strand.
CCACACGTCCTTGTATCGCACACGATAGTTTTGGCCAATGTTGTGGCGTGTGCAAACACACGCTAGATGTACGATTCGATTGAATTTTCATATTTAAAAAAAAATCAAAAATTCGATAATTTTAAATTTTTTTTAATTCGGCTAAAATATGACCGTTTTTAATTCTAGACATTAAACGACTATATTTTTTTTTATTCTTTTTTATTCATTTTCACACTTATAAATATCATTCATGTCATCTCATTTTCACAGCACAATTTCAATTTTTCTCCAACTTCTCTTTATATTTCAACCATTTTCTCTTTCAAATTTGTCTCATTTATATGGATCCATGCGGTGCCGGTAATTTCTCCGAAGAAAATAGTTCGTCCGACGAGTGCAACAACCTTCTCGAGAAATTGTCGTCGCACGCCTCGTGGAAGATTATTCATCCGATAATCCACGATGGGAGCGGGTGTATTTCGTCGCCGGTTCCATACGCGCAAAAATTTATTCATGCGCATAACGGATACGTTGGCGGCTCGTGAGGAGTTCTTCTAGCTGCGGCCGGACATGATCGGGCATCAATGACTTTCGATGCTATGGAAATGTGCATCAGTAATACGACAGCTCGCGACTGGCGGAACTGCCGATCAATTTGACAAGTACCGGTACATCGCCGGATCGATGTAATGGGAATGCTTGAGAAAATTTTGCCGCATCATTAGAGATGCATTTGACGCTGAATATTTGAGGTCGCCGACAGCTCGCGACTGCCAACAACTGCTCTGTATGCACGTGGCACATTGCGGCTTCCCCAACATGCTTGGCAGTATTGACTGCATGCACTAAGCATGGAAAATTTTTCCAACGGCGTGAAGGGGTGCATACACCAGCGGCCACCACGACTCACATCTGACCATCGTGCTCGAAGCCGCCGCGGACCATCGACTGTGGATCTGGCATGCGTTCTTGGCGTCGGTGGCTCCAATTACGACATCAACATATCCAACCACTCTGATATCTTCAACAACGTGTTGGGTGGTAGGGCACTGATAATATGATTCGCAGCCAATGGTTGTCGTTACAACATGGGTTATTATCTCGCCGACAACAACTGTCTTAAATTGCCGATGTTCGTCTAGACCATTTCGTGTCCAACCGAGGCAAAAAGAGCTCGTTTTGCCAGAAATGGGAGTCCCCGCAAAAAGACGTAGAACGAGCATTCAGTGTTCTCTGATCACGGTTCACGAAGGCGTATGTGGTATAAAGACGTGCTCACTGACATTATGAATGCGTGCATTATATTGCACAACGTGATAATCCAAGAACAAATGGAAAGATTCCTCTAATTGGAATGACGAAGACACGGTCAGCGCCTCGAGCTCCTTGACCGCAAACGGGAACCCATCTCGGGGTGCGCCCCCAACATTCTGAAACTACCAAAAGCGTCGTAAATTGATACATGATTGCGACGCCCACACCCAACTCCAACAAGATTTAATTGAAGAAATCCGGGTGTGCTTCGGTTTCCTCAGTGAATGATTATGAATTTTTGTAATTTTTTTATTTCGATTATGTAATTTTTGAATTTCAATTATGTATTTTTTTTCATTATTTACATATGAATTTAAGGGTTTAACCGTTTAAGAGATGAGACTCATTAATAGTGATAAGTAAAAAAAAATTAATATATAGAATTATGAGTGCTAAGTAATAAAGTGAAAAATAAGTGTCAGACTACTAATGCTACTGATTTGTTGTTGTCCTAATTCCATTCATGCGTTATGGAAATTTTGTGCATAGTGGTATCTAATATAAGAAAAATATAAAATAAGAACTACTTAATGTACATTACTAGTTGGATCGATCGAGCGATTAGGTAGAATGGTTAAAGATAAAGAAAAATGTGAAATATTTATAAGTTAGGTAGAATTAGGTTTTCGAGTCTCTCTGTCTGGCTTTGGACGAAATCTGTATACTAGTTTATTTATGAAATTTATTTATTATTTTTTTAAAAATATTAAATATTTATGAAAGTGAGGAGGGAAGCGGAAATTAGCAAAGGATCCGCCGCCACCGACACCACATTAAGATTTGTGACAACGGTGGTTTAGGTGAGAGAAACCGTGATGGAGGTGTTCTACAATTATTTTCTGAAGATACAAAGTAGATTCCAGTTTTTTAATTACAAATTTGGGTATTGCCCGTCAGCTAAGAATATATGAGCAGAGTTTTTTTTCTTTAAAAAAAATAATAAGAATAAAAAGCATTATGCTCCGTTTAGTAAAATGGATTTGGAATTTATTTGAAATTACAATTATATGGAATTGATTTGAAATTAAAATTATATGGAATTGAATTTGAAGTTTTATGATATTCTAATTTAATTTCAAATCCTTTGTTTGGTAAGTCAAAAAAATTAAACAAGTTTTGGAATTGACTTTTGATTGAATAAATTTTTTTTTATGTATATACATTATGTAATTCTATATTATTTTTCTATATATTTGAGTTGTGTGTGCAAGTGTATGTGTTATATGTGTGTATGTGTCGTGTGTGTTTGTTATGTGTGTTGTGTGTCTATGCAGTGTGTGCGATGTTGTCGTGTGAGATGTGAGTTTGTTGTGTGTGTAATTTTGTTTGTCGTGTGTGCTGCGTATGTTTTTATGTGTGCAGTGTGTGTGCAATTTATGTATTTGCATGCAGTGTCTGTATTGCGTACAATGTGTGTGTGTATTGTGTGTGCGATTTTGTCGTGTGTGTAGTGTGTGTATTGTGTGCAATGTGTGTGTGCGCGCAGTATGTGTATTGGTGTCGTGTGTGTATTGTGTGCAATATGTGTGTGCACGCAGTATGTGTATTGGTGTCGTGTGTGTAGTGTGTGTATAGTGTGTATTGTGTGAAGTGTGTGTATTGTGTGTAGTGTGTATAATGTGCGTTGTGTATATAGTGTGTATGTTCGAGAGGTGTTCAATTTTATATATATTTGGATTTACAAATCTTTACTTTAACTATAGAATTCAAATTGCGGAATTGGATGGATTTGGAATTGGAATTCAATTTCAAATCCAAATATTTTTATAGTACCAAACAATGGATTTGGAATTAAAAGCTCCAATTTCAAATCCAAACCTCTAATTCCGTGATATCAAACGAACCCTTACTGATATTATTTAGATCCTCGATGTCATGAATTTTAGTCCTTTCAAAAAAAAAGAACAAACCACCATCAATCAACATCTGTTTCATTTAATATTAGTTTACCTCTAGTGGTATGTACTTCAAGGGAAAAAAAATAGAAAGCAGAGACCAAGCAAAGATTCATAATTAGAATTTATACTAATTATTTGATCTGTATGAAAACTTATTATTATCTATCTTAGTGGAGGAGGCACTGTTTACCTCACTATATTTTTAAAAAAGTGAAAAATAAAATGTTATGCTTTGCAATCTTTCCTGCAACCAAAATATGTACAAAATGATACCGAGGTAGAAGGAAATATTAAATACTCATGACTTCAAATCTAATATGTGATCAAAATTTGCACCTAATAAACCATGGCGGATCTAAGGAGGGCAGGAGGGGGCAGCCGACTCCTCCAATGGCTAACTTTCCTTTAGCATCATCGGAAAACTGACATGGTCGCCCTTCGTCTGGTGATCGGATCTGCCTTTGTTGCAGCTTGGAGCTTGAAAAGTTTAGCTTATCTGGAAAAATTTAAGCTTGAAGAAACCGTATGTACTAGGATCCGTCATTATTGCAACTCGAAGACTAAAGAAAACATCGTGCAAGTATATGTTCTGAAGCCACTGAAAGAGACTTTTCAACCATAGTTCTTAGATTACGCTTTTTCTATTTTCAAATTCTGGATTCGCCACTGAGAATATATATATATACACACACATATATGTAGGAAATTATTCCTAATAGAGTAAATTTTAGTGAGAGAAATTGATAATGAACTATTGCCATTTGTATTATTTAAAAGTTATCAAATCATTATTATAATATATAAATGACATGACCATAAGAAAGCACGATTACTAAAAAAGCATCAACAAAACAAATTGTTGTTCTATACAATTTTATTTTATTTTTATTTTTTTTAGTTTTTTAGTTTTTTGTTTTTTTAAGTGTAAGGCTATCTATCAGATTGAAATACGGATAAGATGGTGTATTTGATAGGATCTAGCTAGCATGGTCTTGCTACGTTTTCTACTCCCCTCTCTGAGTGAGTGAGTTGTACTAACTTGGGTATGTCTATGAATTTTATAATTTGTTTGTATTTATAAATTTTATATATAAAAAAGCATGTTTTATATATATATATATATATATATATATATTCCTACATTCATGCACTAGCTAGCTATGAATCATTAAATCTATCATGGGAATCATAAATCGTCAAATAATATATCACAACCAAATATACTAAATTTGAGATTTCTGAGAAAAAGGAAGAAGAATGGTGATGTCTCATGATTAATTACAGGCAGCAACAAATATTAGGTTTAACCCAAAACTGTAACGTGGTTAGGCAATATGAAATATAGAGAGCACTACCATTTTTGTACGTAATTTGGATTCGCGCTTATTTATATTTCTCCCTCTTTCCTTCCTTCTATTATAAAACCACTCACGCATTTCACCAATCCAATATTCACATTCATTGCTTCCATCTTCTCTGCATTCACACACACATAAACACACAGTGATATATACATACATAGACGTATACACACACACACACACATTCTGTTCATAGTTGTCAACTAATTTACATCAGAGATAACTACGGAAGAGTTTTCTCCAACTCGTATAAATGGCGGTGTCTCTGAAAATCATCGAGCTTTCAGCATTTCTTACTCTGCTGTTGTTTGCCAATGCAATTGCACACACAGATAGGTATAATTTACTTCTGCTGCATTTTGATTGATTTCACATTTTAATTTTGCAGTTTGACTGATTTTATGTTCTGTTTCTCAAACTTCATCTGCTTCTACTCAAACACCAGCGAATTTGATGCTCGTTTTTTTTTTTTTTTTGAAAGCTTATACTTCAAAAATTTTATTATTTCTCTATTTAGTTTGGGTAATTTAATATTTTGTGTGTTTTTATAGTATTGAAGAAATTCAGAAGCTGAAGAGCATCAGAAACTCAACAATAGCGGAAAGGTTTGGCTCCTCCGTTCTGTTCTGTTCTGATTTATTTCATCCAGGAATTGTTCTGCACCTTAGATAGTAATAGCAATGCCATGCAATCAGCAGGGTTGAACGGGTTTATTCAAGCAATTAGGTTACATAGTTACTATTATGATTGGATCTAAAAAATCTGGGATTTTCAATTTGTTGCAGCATAGATTTCAGATTTCATGTCACCCTTTCTCATTGTTTGACTAAATTTTTCGTCGTCATGAAATTGAATAATTGTCATTTTCAGTGTCTCGAATGATAAAATTCAATTAAATTCGATTGATGCAGGAAATAATAAAATAAATTTAGAGATTTTCGTTTCCCATAAGAATTGTCCTGTTATGAAAGAGTATTTGCATCTAATGTAATTTGTCGTTATTTTAATTATAGATTATTTATCTGGCCTAAAAAAATGATGGATTATACAGTACTTGTTACTTGAGATCACGTGATTAAAGAGAATTTAATTTAATGTTTGGTAATTGGTGGAAATTGCAGGCTGGAGGAATTTAAGCACGATGACGCTGTAGACGATCCAGAAGCTGTCGCAGCCATGGTAAATATGTAAGTCCCTATTTCCTTGACAACTCTACATCCGACTTAAATTATGGCATGATTTATTTATAATAGATACCAGACCTTAGAATCTCTAATAAATGAGGTTCATTCTTTTCTGTTAATCTATCTCCTAAATAATCTGTTATGACTCATGAGAGAGAGAGAGAGGTGTCACATGATCCGTACATCATCCATCAGAGAGAGCCTTTAATGTCACCTACCCCAAAACTGCTTAAAAATTCTACATGATCACCATAATTATTTTCAGCCCCATTTCTCACATGTCTCTTTCCGTAATTCTACTCTTACGATAAGTAAATATGTTGCCACATATCATGAATATGGCAGATTAGTGGGTTCTTTTATCTGCCTGTGTTAATAATTATTGATGATGCAGCATTCATTTTGTCGAAGTAAGCTCAAAATAATATTTTGTTATATCGATTATAATGTGCGTGCATATATATAAATGTACCTATACATAGATCCTGCCTGTTTTATTTTATTTTAGATTTTTTTGAAGTTGGAATTTGGCTAATGTTGGGTTGGCAGCTCAAGCACGTGCCCATGTTGTGAGATGTGCGTATGTGTGTATTTTTTATCTGTTTTTGTGTCTTTTTCTTCTTTATATGTCACGTACATTGTTTGTTCTATTATGGATTGCATTTTCCATTATTTATAATGGATATTTATCCATCATGCACAGTCTTTTATAGATAATTTGGTTTTTCTGCTGCCTTCCTTATTATACAAACTATATATATGATGTGACATTTAATATATAAATTAAAGAAAGTTTATGACAGTCAATGGCAAGTAACTTATCTGGAATCAACTCCTGATACTGTCTCTCTTATCAATTAATTTGCAGCCATGTCTCTCTTCCTAATACTGTCCATTTTCAGGCTTGCACTATTTTACTCTAAACGACTTTCCCATATTGATGGTCATTTTTTTAATGACCAACTCAATTATCCTAGCAAGAAATGACGTAGTTTCCGTCTTATTAGAATTGCATAATTGAGATTCCACTTTTATTGATTATAGTTTAAGATTAGCCTAAATAGATAAACTAGTATAAATTAATCTAGTATTTATTGATATATGTTAGAATTTTTAATTTTTTAAAGATCTTTGATAATTTTTATAATTTGAATTAATTAGCATAGTCCATAAGCAATTGAAATGTGTAGAGTTAGAAAATTAATAAAAAAATAAAAGTAGTCACTTATTATTTTTTTCACCACTATAAACATCTTCTATAGTGTATAACACATATCTCGATTTACCACTTGGATGAAATTCGAGAGACGAAATAGTAGAGATATCATTTATTATCGAGCATTAGAAAAAAAGAAGTGATGGTGGGGCAGGGGCACATAAATATTTTGTTGTTTCCTGAACAGATCTACAGCAGCTGCATTTATTAGTGATAATAATAACTAACAATGCCATTCTCTCATTAAATGACCCTCTCTGTCCTGCCTCCACCGACGCCTTCCACTAGTTAAATTCACTACCTTTCCTCTTGCATTTATCTCTGCCGTATCAACCCGTATTGCTTTATTTGTTCTTCTAAAGAAAATGAAAAATAATAGTCCCTCCCTCGATTCAATTATTCATATACCTTACTTCCTCCACCCACTAAAAATAATTCTATTAATAAACGGTACGAGTTTTAATACGCAATTTGTAAAATAAAATAGATGGAGAAAAAATGGTTGGAGAGAAAAAATGTAATAAGTATTATGTCATGAATTTTTTTCTAAAACTGAAATAAGATTAATTTTAGTTGACGAACCAAAATAGAAAAACATGACTATTTTTAGTAGACGAATGAAACATTGCTTTTCCGTAATAAATTTATCTTGGATCATAAATTTCTAGTTTGGCATATGATTTTCTTGTACTAAAACGGAAAGGCCCATCAACTATTCCTTTGCAGGCTCAGTGCCGGCTGACAATGCTAATAAGACTTGACTATTTACGCTCTACTAGTTCTTGCTGTTTTTTTGAATGGTCATGATTCATTCTTAAGAACGATCACTCAAAAGTACATCTAGAATTTAGACTGATCATATTAAAAAAATTATTTTATATGCCCAAGTTACAAATATAGGTTACTATTATTGTGAACAGTGTATGTTTTTATAATTTATTATGCTTTATCAACTATATTTCCTTTTGTTTTAATTTTACAGAAAATGTTAACTTCGCCCCCCCTCTATAAATTAATTTACTCGCCCACTGCTTCTAAAATACTATCAATACCTTCTGCCACTTACTGCTGCAATTTAACACATATATATGTTAAAATAAAATTAATCAATATATAATATAAATTTCATATAAAAGAATTTCTATCTTATATCAAAATAGCTAATTCCATATGTTAAATCTCCATCTGTATCTCTCTCTATATATATTTATTTATATTACTAAACTATTACAAGTTTAAATTAAGTAATAATATTAAAGATATTTTAAAATTTGTAAAAGTATACATCTTTATAATAAGTAGATTGACTGATTTTATTTCAGAAGAATAAGGCCAAGTTTTATGGATGTTTTCGTAGTTATTTCATCATAAAATGAGAGACTTATTAAATGAGATTCAGACGAATTTGTCTAATTAAAGTGCTTACAAATTATTGCATTTCTATCTACAATGTAGAGATTTTAAAGTCTATACGAGCTGGAGAGAGACGTGAGAGGAATTTTGAAATGGCTCTGTTTTCCTTAATTCCTCTGTAACTAAAGATGTAATTGTGACGAACAAACACAGGGCTACCCGGAACAGCACCGAGCGAAGGAAGCTAGGATTCTTCTCATGCGGAACGGGTAACCCGATGGATGATTGCTGGCGGTGCGACCGCAACTGGATGCGTAACCGCCGCCGCCTGGCCGACTGCGCCATCGGATTCGGCCGCAACGCGGTGGGCGGCCGCGACGGGCGCTACTACGTGGTGTCGGACCCGGGCGACGACGACCCGGTGAACCCTCGGCCCGGCACCCTCCGGCATGCCGTGATCCAGGACCGGCCCCTATGGATCGTGTTCAAGCGCGACATGGTGATCACGCTCAAGCAAGAGCTCATCATGAACAGCTTCAAGACCATCGACGGCCGCGGCGCCAACGTCCACATCGCCAACGGCGGCTGCATCACCATTCAGTTCGTCACCAACATCATCATCCACGGCCTCCACATCCACGACTGCAAGCGCACCGGCAACGCCATGGTCCGTAGCTCGCCCACCCATTACGGCTGGCGGACCATGGCCGACGGAGACGGCGTCTCCATTTTTGGGTCGACCCATATTTGGATCGATCATAACTCCTTGTCTAGCTGCTCTGATGGCCTCATTGATGCTATCATGGGATCCACTGCCATCACCATTTCCAACAACTATTTCACTCATCATAATGAGGTCGTTTCCCGTTGGGATTTTCAAGTCCTGTTTTATTTTTTTGTTGCTAGCTATACTTGTTGAGCTGATTTTGTTGGGTTTTGAGCAGGTCATGTTGTTAGGCCATAGCGATTCGTATGTTCGAGACAGAGTTATGCAGGTGACCATTGCCTACAACCATTTCGGAATCGGCCTCATCCAGAGGATGCCCAGGTAAAAACATCTCTCTTCGTGCTTTTCTACCCACGAACAATTACTTCGAGATTCTCTATCTCATAATTTTGATATCCCATTTTTTATTATTTCATTTTTATAAATTCATTTTTCTTATGCTTTAGTGTTTTATATTATATTAGAGTATATGGTATCCAATTAGGATATATAATTGATTTTTGAATTTCAGACTTTTTGTTCGGGGTGATTATTCTACATCCAATTAGGATATATAATTGATTTTTGAATTTCAACTTTTTGTCAAGGGTGATTATTCTACTCCTTCTGTCCTGTTTGGAGTGTCTCATGTTTTAAACACAAGTATTAAAAAAAGAATTAGAATATAAAGTGAAGAAAAAGAAAATGGATAAATAAAAAAACTTAATATTTTAAAATTAAACTTAAATACAGGATCGATATTGAAGAAAAAATGGGATGATGTCAATTCTGAGTCAAATTGTATAGCAACTGATGTTACATGTTTGTTGATGTATCCTTCAGGTGCAGACATGGGTATTTCCACGTTGTGAACAATGACTACACATCTTGGGAGATGTATGCCATAGGTGGGAGTGCTGATCCCACCATCAACAGCCAGGGCAACAGATATTTAGCCCCAACAAACCCTTTTGCCAAAGAGGTTCATTTCTTGCTCACATTCACTACATCATATCCCCATTCATTCTTGATAGCAACTATTGACGCATCATGCAACACATCCAGGTCACCAAGAGAGTAACCAACTTAGACAGCCACAGATGGAGGCACTGGAACTGGAGATCAGAGGGCGATCTCATGCTCAATGGAGCATATTTCAGGCCCTCAGGGCGTGGTGCTGCAGCCAGCTACGCCAGGGCTTCCAGCCTGGCGGCCAAGTCGTCATCCCTGGTCGCCACGCTGACCTCCACGGCCGGTGCACTTCGCTGTCAGAGGGGCGTGGCGTGCTGATATATGTGCGTATTTTTATCATTTGGAAATTGAAGAATTTCCAACATAACAACACATCTCCATCGAAATGAAATGAAATGAAATTCTTCTGGTAATATAATACATGGGCTATAGGTTATCCCCCCTGTCTGTCTCTCTCTCTCAAACCTTCCTACCATTCATCTCTTGCGCTAAGCGTTTCTTTCATAATTTGATGATCAACGTACCACTCCGGCATGCTTCTTCAACTTTCGTACATGTTTTGAGGTGCTTTTGCAGAAAAAGCGTTTTTTCGCTCCATTTTAAGTGTCAAATCTCTTGACCACCCCCTCTTCTCAATCTTGTTATATATGTTTCAAGCAGAAAGGTTCATGATAAATATGTCAACAAGTGCTGCATCCCCAGTGTAATTATGATTCATATTTATCTATGATTGAGAGTTTGTATATTGAATCCGGTCAGTAATATATCATATTTTGTTCCTGATAATGTAATCCTTTTTTTTCAACAAGACTAGTGCAGCATGTATCATGCAACACAATGGAGACTAATTGGTGGAAATTGAATATTTCAGAACATTATATAACTTCTGTCCATTATATATTTCCACCAATTAAATAGGAGCATAGGATACCCCGAAAGCATCTTCTTCCCCATTTCATTTTCACCATGCATCCAATTATTATTGCAACTAGTACTTGTTTTAATAATTTCTTACATATTCTGTCCCCATAAGAATGACGGCGATATGATTGTCAATCATCAGATATAATCTTGAGAGGCCCCAACATCTATGCTCCTTTCCAGTTTCACTAAACTTACCAATAATTGCCATCTCCATTGATATTAATTTCATTACATCAAATACATTTTCCACATGCAAGTCATTTCAGTTAGCTAACCATTTTGCACTAAAAAATTATCCAAATTGAATACACGGCCTATATTGTAACATTTGCAGAGTACAGACAACACTTTCTTTGAGAAGAAACAAGGAGCTAAAACCAACATATCAAGACCAAGATAATAAAGTCATTGCAATCTACCTCATCAAGAAACTAATACAAAACAACTTACCAAGATTATATGATTCAAAATTCACCAAGAAATGAATGCTCAAAAGGGAGTAACACTTCCACTCCTAGTTTCAGCTGGGCTATACAAAGCAGACCTATTTCTTGGCCTATTCTCCTCCAACTGCCTCACAACCTCATCCATCGTAGGCCTAACCGATGCCACCGGGGCACAGCATCCCATTGCCAGTTTCAGTGCCTGAACTAGCCCTTCTTCCATGGGATTCCTTATACCTTTCAAAAGCTCCACGTCAAAGACCTCCATTGTCGTCTCCTCCAGAACAGCCACCTTCACCAAGGAAGGCAGGTCAACAAACTCACCGTTTCTTCCAGATTTACCGGGTCTTTTCCCTAGCAGAATCTCCAGCAATACTATCCCAAATGCATAAACATCAGTCCTCGAACTGACTTTCTTCATTTTCTGAAGCTCCGGTGCTTTGTAGCCGTTGGATTTAGCAAGAGCTACTATCTCTTCTGCCACGGCTTGGACCATTATCCTGTCCAGTCCAAACTCGTTCAGCCTTGCCACGAAGAAGTCGTCTACAAGAACAGTTTTCGATCTCAAATTCCCGTGTGTTATTGGTGTTTCAAGACCATGGAGATAGGCTAGTCCTCTTGCAATGCCTAAAGCAATCTTGTGTCTCCTCGCCCAACTCAGCACTGGCTTCCCCACTCTTGATTCTGTGCACAAACACGACATGTAACAACAGTTATTGCATTAGGCATCCATGCATATCAGATATGCATTTCAAATTTCATTCTCTTGAGACAGGGACAGTTCATTCAAACACACAAACTAACTCATAGCTTCTTATCAAGTAAATGCAGCCTTTTCCCTTCTCGAGGAGTGAGTGAATGTATGCAGTCATTACATCACCAAACAACCAAATGACACAGAGGTAATAAAACTGTGTTATAAATTGCTGCCTGAACCTATGTCTCATGATATTAGACACGATCAACCCTATACTAACTTCAATTTGCTTCCTTGTCCTAACCTATGATTTTCCTAGTGCAAAATATAGAATCTTCTTTGCTTTGCATAAACTATTTTAGCATTAGTACTAGCTTAACATGAAAACTAGGAACATATATGAGTATAAAACATAATAGAACATCATCCCAACAGACAAGCTTTATTTCTTCATCTACAACACACAAAAAAAGGGTTTACCGTGTACGAGATCATGTAGGGTCTTGTTAGGTAGATAGTCATAAATGAGAAGCTTCTCTCCTCTCTTCCCTTGATAGAAAGCTCTCAATGGGATCAAATTCTCATGTCGAATGCGTCCCAACTGCTTGATGACAGGTAAACATGAGTTCCTATCTTTGCAAGAACCCTCTCTCAACAACCTCAAAGCAATGGTACCTCCATCAGCTAGCTTCGCCTTATACACAGTCCCATAACTAGTCTTCTCCATAACCTGTCCCGTTGCATTCAAGACATCCTCTGAGCTTAAATGCTCGCCGCCTTGAAACAAAACCAGCTTCCCATCACCACCACCACCACCAACACCGGCCTCCTCGTCGTATTCCTCCTCAAACTCCTCCTCATCCTCCTCCTCCACATTCTTCTTCCTCTTCCCTTGGTAATACCCAATCAACAATGAGACGAACACAACAGCTCCAGTCATCAAACCAATAACAAGTCCAGCTATTGCACCAGAACTCAATCCAGAGCCGCCGCCACTGCAGGCCCGGAGTGGCGGCCCGCAGAGGCCCGGATTGTTCCCTTCAAAGACCTCCACACCAAACTTGGATTCACCAAATTTCGGCAAAACCCCAGTGAAATTATTATGAGAAAGATTCAATTTTTCCAAGTTTAACCGGGTTATGGCCTCTGGGATGGGACCAGAAAACGTATTATCACCAAGATCAATCTGCTTTAGCGCATGAAACTCAAGTATAAACTCGGGAAAAGTCCCAGATAACACATTCTGTCCCAAATCAAGAAACTGCAAATTCTTGCAAGTAGAATCAGGCAATGCAGGATCAGGTAGGGAACCGGAGAGAGCGTTACCGTGGAGGCGGAGCGAGACGAGGCGGTCGCAGAGGTTCCAAACTGAAGCTGGCAACGAACTCTTGAGTAAATTGTGACTCAAATCCAAATCAGACAAAGAAGTGCTGTATCCGAGCTCCAGAGGAATCGGTCCGGACAAAGCATTGGTGCTCAAATACAGGCTGCGGAGATTGGTGAGCTGCCCAATCTCTCTCGGAAGATTGCCGGAGAGATTCGCAGATGGGAGCTGCAGTGAGATGAGCTGCAAAAAGGGGTCTTTGTAAAGAGAAAGGGAGGTCCACTGCGGCGAGGAGAGGTCGGTGCAGAGGAGAGCAGAGCCATTGCTGAAGCCCCATTTGAGGCCTCTCCATTGACAGAGTGGAACGGTGGTGTTCCATGTCAGCAGCAGCAAGTTCTCTGCAGTTCCTTGCAGTGAAGGCTTGATCTTCTGAAGCAGCAGCTCGACGTCTGAGGCGGAATGGGTTGGAAAGAGCAGGAGAGGAATGCAGAGAGAGAGGAGAGAGAGGAGAGGTAGGAGGTTCGGAGCCGCCATGAGTGAGGCTCAAGGGGGAAAGGGTGTTGTTGAAAAGAAAAAGAAACAGAGCATAATAAGAAAAGAAACTTTGAGAGGAGAGAGAGAGTGGCTTGTTTGAGGTTTTTCTTTTGGGGAAAGCTGACAGTGTGTTGACTGCGAGTGAATCAAACAGTAGGCTATCGAGTTGATTGCTGTTTCCTCTATTAAATTGTTCGTTTAGAAAAAGCTTGCTGGTGTGATGTTTATAAACAATGTTTATGCAATGATGCACCGTTTAATCAAGTTTTCTAGCGCTCCCACCTCAATTCTTGCTTTTCTGCTTTTGCTTCATTCTCTTTGTTTAATAAATAACAAGAGACAGTTATTCAAACTTATTTCTTTCGTTTTCACAGTGAAATTTTGCTGCTCTGATGTTACATGTTTCAAATTTTCTATTAAATTTTGTTACTATAAAAATGCTAAAAGTTTTAACAAAATCATAAGCTGAAAAAAAAAATGATGGGCAAAATCAGAAAATGTTAAAATTCATGCCACCATGATCTGGCCACAAAATTCACTCCACACGTAAAACAGCTCCCGGGGACAGAATGTTTGAGTGAACGAGGATCAACCCTAATTTTAAATAATACTCTCTCTGTCCACTAAAAATAGTCTCATTGGTGGATGACACGGATTTTAATACACAATTGGTAAAGTAAGAGATATAGGGAGAAAAAGTGATTGGAGAGAGAAAAAGTGATTGGAGAGAGAAAAAGTGGTTGATAAAGTAAGAAAGAAAGGAAGAAAAAATGGTTGGAAAGATAAAAAGTGGTGGATCCTAGTGGTATAAGTTGTAAATAAATTAATATTTAGGGGTATTGTGTTGTGAGAAAATTTTCATCAATGGAATTATACTATTTTTGCTGGACGGAGCAAAATAGAAAAATAAGACTATTTTTTGTGGACGGATGGATTATTAATATAAAATTTAAATAGTATGGGTGGGTGATTGGCATTTTATTATCAACACCAAATATAATGAAATGTTATGATTGTAGATGCCAAGACCTTATCTTTGAGAGACATCAAGTCCCATCCATGTAAATCCCTTCTAAAAAAAGTCCATCCATGTAAATTATTATAAAGGCTTGGAGTTCAAAATAACATGAGAATAATATAAACTCTATTCCTTTAATAATATTCATATTACTCACAAATAATTCAAATTGGCAACTTTAACCTTAATTAACATAAGTTAGTTTGTCTTGGACTGATCCACTTAGATCGTCAGACTCTTTAGTCACCATAGGCTCGTCGACGTGGAATATAATGCATTCATGCTCATTTCAAAATTGACAATGTCACTTCCGAGAATAATTGTTGAAAAGTAGAAAAATATGTAAGAATTTGTCGATATTTTCTACATGTTTTTATGTAAGTTGGTAGAAATAATTTTCTCCCTTTATTTATTGTTCAAATCCAAACACTTTCTTATTGCCGAACTAAGAACAAGTTTGGGCCGTCAGATTTAGTAATTTAACCGCACAGATTTAATCCATGTGGCATTGTTAATTACCATTTTTAATTGCTAAAGGTCATAGTAGTAATTTTATATCCAGGTGGTTAAGGAAATAGCCGAAAATTAAGGATGTCCGAAAATTAAGGAATTTCAATTTTAATTCCTTAATAATATTGAGATATATTTGTCAGTTATTATCATCATTTATATTATTTTATGAAAGATTTGTTTTTGATAAGGAATATGTATACCATCATGACATATTATATAATTTCGTATAAGTAACAAAATATCATTGCATACAGTTAAACACATCATTATAGATAAAGCATACAATCATTACACACGTTATTACAATATCAGCATAAAGAAGAAAAATATAATTTCATACGTTTAAACACAACATTATATATTACTATCATTACATACGAATAGTATCATCCTTAAATATATATCATATCCACCATTATGTAATATGTATATAGCACACTACGCAAAAATATACAAAACACACAACTACATCATTATATAGATCAGCCAACATCAGTATTGTTCAATAACATAATCATTGTATGTAAACGAAGTTACAAAATGCATAAATTGCTCACTGTATATTCAACAAAGATGAGTAGACGATTTGATGCAGAATTTAGGTTTGGTTTGGTTTTAAAATTGTGACAACTCGTCTTCTACTGCACAGAGGAGACGTTCATATATGAAGAAGATGGACTGTTTAATTTTCCAAAAATCTAGCCACCTTCCTTATTTTTCTCACACGGTTCAACATTTGACAATTTTACCCCTTTGATGATGTATTCTCACCACTATAATGTTGCTTGCGATTAACTAATCATAACCATTAAATTTTGTCTAATGGTATTTATTTAGTCTTAATTAAGTACTAATAGAATAGTTTGACACTAGTACTACTATATATATATATATATAACTATTGAGTACTAGTATTCGAACCTCAAAATAAACTTCCTGCAAATCAAATTATTTACTGAAAAACAATAATGAAAAGAATTGAAAACCAACGACGTATAGCATTATCACGCAACAATATTTAGCCATGGTCTGTCGACATATCAAACACCAAGATGATGAAAACACGAGGTCTGTCGATATATCAAACACATCATAATTTAACAATGTATCCCACATATCTTAGATCGACAATAATGTGGAAGAAGGATAATAATATCTGATTGCAAAACACGATTTTGTGGAAAGAAAGTACTCTGCAGATGTAGATAAAGCAAGAGTTCGAGACTAAGCAACAATCCAAAAATATTGTGCCGGTTTAACATTAAACGAGGAGCTAAATTAACCCTAAGGGAAACCAAAAATATACTGTCATATGAGAATTGTCACAATTCCAAACCCAAAAAAGTACAATATCACAAACTCATTTCTTCTTGCCAGCCTTAGCAGCATCTCCGGCTTTAGTCTGCAAAAAAATTACAACATGATTAGCACACGAAATGGTACAGAGATAATTACAATTTAGTTAAAAGGGATACAATATCACACCTTCTTAACACCACGGATTTTCTTCGCCCTGTTCTTTCTTTCCTTCATCTGCTTCCTTGATTTCTCAATCTTGGTGTCAAGACCATTCTGCAAACAAAAAGTCCACATGTAAACATATATCCGACCAAAGTAAGGAAATTAACAAGTAGCAAGAACTTCACAAGTAATGGTGCAACTAAAAGGTTGATACGGTTTACAAGTAAAGACCAGAATCCAATCCAATCACTTGTCCCTTCTTTAATGATTGATGATGGCAGCAGCAAAAGATATATAACATTTGACGAATGAAAACAAAACTACTAAACATAAACTTAAAACTCCTAAACATAAACTTTAATCAAGGAAGTAAACATCTTCTCATGAACATGGAAAGGTCAAGCAACAATGTAGATGCGCTCAATATTTATACATTATTAAACTAAAACTGAGTGTATTAATTGAACATCTGACCAAGACCTTTGTCTGACTTATTAAGAAATTCCATACAGGAACAAAATGCTTGACATAAGGTAATCACAGTTTGAACTAGGCATGCAAATAAGTGAATAAAGTGAAGTAGTTACCCTGATTAGCCTGTACTTAGGCTCGTATTTCTTAGCATTCTCAACAGAATCATAGATCAAGCCAAAACCAGTAGATTTGCCACCACCAAAATGGGTCCTGAACTTGAACACAAAGATGGCATTTGGGTCCTTAACCTCGTACATCCGTGCCAACTTCTCCTTCAACTCGGCCTAAAGCAATTATATGTAGAACTAGGTTAATACAAAAATATTTGGGGAAAAGTAAATGAAATCACATCTAAACTATCAATTATTTCTCACGAAAAAGAAAAACAGATCAATCAGAAACATATAGCATACATACTTATTTGGTTAACAAAACTCATAAATTTGGTCAGATACTGTCTAAGCAACTTTAGGGGCATCATCACTATATTGGTGCATATACATATTTTACTTCAATTTCAATACAGCCCCCAATACCTAAACCTTTTTTAGTGGGAGGAGGTACTGTGCCCTAGAATTGGAACATTGGTAAGAACAGAGAAATCGTACATAATAAATGGCGTATAACTTTGTAGGTAGATCATTTACGCCGAAAAGGTCACATAATCATTTGAAAAGGAAAAGTAAAAACAGAACCAACACAATTAAGCTCTATAGCATAACAAAACATAGAAATCGAAGGAGAACAAACCTTAGAAACATTGGGCCTTCCTGGATGCAAGACATCAATGATCTACACACAATCAGAAACAGAAAACAGAGTTTTAAGTAGTGAGCTAAAACTGCGATAATCAATTATAAAAAATAAGGCAAAATCGGGGCAGAAGTTTGGCGACACATACAAATTGCTTCCTGGAAAGGAGACGGTTTGTCATGAACTTCCTGGTCCTGATAGTAACTGCCTTGTCCGCCATTTTCCTGTAACAATGAAGAAATATTAACCTGATTTAACTCGATTTGATTTCGAACTGAATGGAGAACACTGTCTACTTATTTATCAATGCAATACTAAAAGAAAAAGGTTAGCGACAGAGTACACGCGTGATTACGGTGTCGTTTAAGCAGATCTCCGACGTGCGCCGCCGCCAAATGCCGCTGCTCTTGAGAAGCTGAGGTGCGTCCTTTTCTGCTAGCGAGGCGTTTTTGCTTTGAAAGAAGACGAGACTTCAACCCTAGGGTTTTGTACTTCACAAGGATCTCTTCTGGGCTCAATTGGGCTAAATAAATTTTTTTTATATATTTTTTCCAAATTATTATGGGCTTTAGATGTGGCCCAATTTGAAAGTTCTCGCTCATAAACTTTTTGCATCGGAAAACTAATGGTGAAAGAAAAATGAAAATGCATTGGTCCAGTCTTATAATATAATTTTTTAATAGTTTTTATATTTATAAATTATTAATATATTATTCGAGCTCGTTAATTATATTTGTCGAATAAAAAATATAACATTGAAGAATACCAGTTGACAATTGGAGATGACGTGTAGTTGCCAACATGGACAAAATGACATATTTTGTATAACAAGTGAATATACAGGCTGCGTTTGGTAGTCTTGTTAACGCATATAGATTGATTTTATCACGTCTTATTTGCGTGTTCGGTATCAATGATAAGCTAAACTACCGGCCCGTGTTACATGCCGGGTATGGCCAATCTCGAGATTTAATTTTCGTGTTCCATATTTTGTGTTGGAAAAAATCCGCTCGATAGTGTATCCGACTTTTGGTTCCCTTCCAGATAGACGATCCCAATTCCGTAGATGTCCTTGGATCCCTTCTCCAGTACTCTCTCATCATGTTGTAGATAATTCGCTATTAGGGTTGTGAACGAATTTCCAACCGACCGTGGGCAGCAAACATTGGAGTGCAGATGAGCGAAGAATTTACCGCTTGGGCTTCTTGTGGTTATAAGGTATTCACCGTATCATCCAAATTTCCATGCCTTCATTGGTTTGCCTCTCTAGAAATTTCAATCCATTATATGATTTTGTCGATGATATTGAAACCGCCATGGTTAATTTGTAGCAGGCTTTGTAATTTAGGGTATCTGTTCGTCGTATGGCCCCTACGTGAAAAAAATTGGGATATGAAATTTTCTTGTGATTCTCGGAGCTATAATCTATGAGATTCAATGGTTTTTTTAAAAAAAAAAAATGCATGCCCTACATAAATGAATTATGGATGTCAAACTAATCCAAGTAAGTTAATGAGTTCATATCTTTATCAAAGTGAAGGATAATCGTTGAAAAGAATGCATATCAACGTACTTTTCCCTAGTGTATGCGCTTGTGTTTACATATCTTTTTTAGGTAGAAACTGTTATGTACTATTTGAATAACATGCTTGATTGCTGCGAATGTATAAAGGCCATTTTCTTAAACTAAAGTAGAGTGTAATTCTTGTTGTGTTTGCTCAACTGCTAAACCACAGAGGCTATATTTGTTGTGCCCCCTGTTTATTTAATTGTCCTTTTTTCTTGACATTAACGAGTACGTCGATGTGCCTGGTTAGACATGCATCCTAGCTAATTTGTCTTCTTTGTTATAGTCGACTAGACAATTTTTTATGCAGTTACTTATTTGTCTTTAGTGTTCTAGTTGAAATTATGTCGAGCAATGGTAGGGGCTACACTACTACCTACCTGCTACTTGAAGAGACTATGCATCAGTTTCTCGTGGATAACATGGTCGTGATTGAGCTTATTGGCTCCATGACCAGAGGAAAAAAAAACGAATGCTAATTGAATATAGTCGATCATACATTATGATAGATAGGGTCCCTTCACAAGTGAAGCACATTGATAGATTAGTAGGAGTCATAGACATAGACTGTATGCTAAATCTTAGAATGGATTGCAATATATTCGGCAGGTTATGTCAATTGTTGAGACAAGTAGGAGAGTTAACTGACAGAAAATATGTTGGCGTTGAAGAACAAGTTGTCATGTACTTACGATCCAAGATGGAAATGGTTTAAGGTACTGATTACACGTCCAACTTCCTAACCCTACAAGAGTTCTCTATTTTTTTATCCAACGAAATGCTAATATGCTTATTTAATTTCTATAGTTTTTTTAGTTGGATTAGGGTCGTCTATGAGCGTTAAATGGTACCTATATTAATGTGGCGAATAGAGTGTACGGCTTGAAAGATGCAGTGAACATGATTTACGACTTAAAAGTGCCCAGAGATTAACCTTTTTCTATTTGCACGTATCTGCTAATAGTCTCTTGCTTTTGCACGCCATTTTCTATACCCAAACCTTAATATTTTGTTAATCCAAATCTTAGGTAATTTCTATTTGTGCGACAATGATTATGCAAATAGCGAATTCTTCTTGACACACTATAAAAGTGTTAATGGTCCTCATATGGATAGCGAATGCTTCTTGACATAATGAAGATCTGATGGGGTATATTAAGGAGTTCCTCTTACTACCCGGTTAAGGTCTAAACGAGGCTCATCATGTCCTGTTTCTTGCTCCATAATTTCATTCGCGCCGAGATGGAGTTTGACCCTTTTGAACAACAACTGGAATCTGAACCAAGTGCATTAGATAATGAGGACGGACATGATAATACTGAGTTTGTTGATGGTGTGGAGTCTTCTTCAAAGTGAAATCGAAAAAGAGACAAAATGGCTAACACAATGTAGCTCCAAGTGCGACTAAAAATAATATATTGTTTTATTCTTTAAATTACAACTTACGCATTAAAAATATTTGTACATGACTTGTATAATCTGCCATCTACCTGATCTTCTCATTAAATCTGATGCAATGCAATAAGAACATGAACACGGGGCGTGACAGTTTGGAGCATATCTCAGAGAGTGTGTGTGTGTGGCAATGGGAAGATGCTCATCCATTGTGCTGGAAAGTCGGCTCTCTAAATAGGCCGTTATTTCTACAAATTTCTATCTAATGGAAGACATGAAAGCTTATTCATATGGTGTGATAACTATCACAATAATGACCTCACCGATAAAGTGTCGTACTGCGTGTTGTCACAAGCGTATAGCCCAAAACTACATACTAGATGTGCTGAATCGTCAACTAAGGGACCACGCTCAAATTCGCCCCCTTCTAAAAACCGTGCGTCTTTATTCTGGACTGGTCTCAAAATGCAAATTGTCTTTATGTTCATGGTCATTGTGTTGGTTTTATTAGGTGTTGTGATAGATAAACTGATGTAGGGGACGCATGGTAAACTTGTTGACATGTATGTTTCTCTGTTGTACTATTTGGCATTTTGATGTGTTGTAACTTATCTGGTTAATTTTCTAATACTAAAATTATGGACATAACCACATTTCTATAGTGCTATGGACTATGTTGTTGTGTTCTATTTCATAATAGTGCTTTGTTGTCTATATCTTAGGGCTTGAATGAGTAAGGTTGCTGCATACGAAGCATAAGAACGCCACATGTGATTTGCCAAGTGTCACGGCCGCACTTTATTAAGGATAATAAAGCGGGTAATCATGACTAGGGATGGGGATTAAGAAGCGGGAATAGA
>JAYDZE010084718.1:0-24799 GCA_034509125.1 Monilaria moniliformis
GTCGATCAATTACAGCAGCTATGGCCTCAGCCTTAGCTTCTTCTGCAATTGAAACTGATTCTGTATGGATCTCAGATGGGTCAGCAAGTTGGGGAAGGCCCGCAATAATTCTCCTGAGACCAGTATAATCCTTCACAATGATGGCCTTATGGACAGGACTATGTTCATATTTGGATATATCTACAGCCGACATGCCTCAAGGTGTATTGGAACTAAGTATGCTGTGCTACAAGCGAAGCCAATTCAATCATCCAAAGTGCCACTGCCACTAGTCCAATAAAACCAAATGCACCTCTGCCTGTTGAAGAATAAAACTGATTAAACCAAATAACTCTTGAACCACTACTTCTAAAAAACAAAAACAGCACATGTAGTCAAAATTTATAGATTCCGGCAATAATTTTCCAAAAATCAAAACCTCAAATACAACTAGATGAAATACGAGCAGCTGGAACTACGCTACCATTATTTGATCACATAATCTAAATGCAGATATTTAAGGTACTCCCAACATGAAGACTTCAAACAGGTCTAGCATCACCTTTTCCTTTTTCTCTTTTGTGCTTTGGCTAGCCACAAAATTGATCCACTCAAAGGTCTCTCAGCTATTATGACCCACTACGAAGTCAGGTGGTTTATTGATTTTTAACTTTTATCATATAAACAGACATACATATAGGGATGAACAAAATTCACACATCTGCTCCATAACACAAAAAAAGAAAGGAAGAAGAAGAAATGCAAATGAATTAGAGAAAATCTAGGGCATCCATGAAAGAAAGGAAGGAACAAGCAGCGAAACCTTAAAGGACAATTCAGAATCTGAAGAAGGTTGGGGTTTTAGTCACCTGATCACCAAGAAAGGAATTAAATCTAGTAAGGTGAAAGAAAGGTACCAAAACCTAATCCAAGAAACCAAGCAATGCTTTTTTAGACTTCTATTGGTAGAGGTGCTGAAGAACTTTCATCCAGACTCTATTCTTAAGTTCTAACAAACGTCATTACTCTCCAAATTCATCACTCATTTGTTTCATGGGAAGTGTCCGGAAAAATAAAGAATGATTGATAAAGGAAGGCAGTGGCAACAACTTGAGCCAAGAAACTCCAGAGATGCCTTTTCATTGTTCAATTGACCATTTAGGAAGAATAAAAGTGTCTCCCTTAAATTGTATGCCTTATATAAACTTGCAACTTCAAATCATAAAAATATACAAGTTATCCACTTCAAAAAGTGTATCATATTTTACCCTCATTTCAAATGTCTAGAAGAAAATACATAACAAATATAGAAACTATACATTGTTTTTTAAACCTAACAACACATACTATTGAGTTCAAAAGGCGTACATAAACTTATTACTGCACAAAAGAAAATTTAAGCCCACAGAAGTGGAGAGTCATCCATGTAGGATGTAGCTTCAATTCAGATCCTATAAACAGTATGATATCTAGTTTATTCATTAATCAAGACATGAATGCAGCATCAACTATGAATGATTCGACTTAAAAAGGCATAAAACTTCATCGTTTGATGTCCAGAAAGCTTTTAAAAGTTCTCTAAATCTCCCTAACATTAACTGCATCTGCTATTTCTTCTAGAGTAAGCCCAAATCCACCCATACCAAATTGGCACCATAAAACAGAAATCAAATACATGTCCAAGCCTAACCCAAGTTCAACGCTGCAATACAATACGGTATTCCCAGAAAGCCCCAATTTTTAACATATTTGTCATAATTCCTATATTCCGCAGTAATTCAAAGACTTAATCAACAAAATTCGGAACCATTCACAACTCGCATAAAAACTGTATATAATCATTACAGTGACATGAATTAATAGATATCCCATTATTATTAGGAAAGCAAGCACGGATCAGAACAATTTTCAGTACCAACTTGAAAATCCACAGTAAACTATAGAAAAATCGCATTACCTTAATTCAAGTGGTTGTGTTTAAACTCACGAAATCAGGTTCCGTGTAAGAGTAGTGTAATTCTAAAGAAGCACCGAATTTCGGTCAGATCGGACCACTACAGTAGTTGAGAAATGAGGGTTTAACAAAGAAATTGGTGAAGAAAATTAGATTGTGTTAAATGACATTGGGCAATTGATCTTATGAAGGAAATTTCATGCTAAAATCTGAGATAGCTGACAATCCGGTGTGATTTTGTTCGATTTTGTTTCATTTATTGTGCAGAAAGGAAGGAATTACAGGAAGAGTGCGTGTATGAATGTTGTGGTGTACATATACAGATGGACGATGTGGATGCAATAGCCATCAGCCTTGTAGTTTTTTTAACGATAAAAAATTATATTTCGGTCGTGTCTAGCGCACGAATTTTGATTTTTAAAATATTATGATGTCAAATTCACGAAGAAGATGAAGGAAATGTCTAATTGTTTGTTACAAGAAGAATTTATTCAAAAGCGTTAAAATAGAAAATGAAGAAAAGAAAATATTGCTATAAGGTAAGTATGGTTAGCATATGAAACAAATTTATACCCACTTTTTTTTTTTTTCAAAGATTACACTTGTTTAGCTTGATAATAACAATTCAGTTAGCAATTGGTGAGGACTCGTCAGTGATGCATGGTTAAATCAGAATAGACGGTTCGACCTAAAACCGAACCGACGGTTACAATTTTGGAATCAAAACCGGTAAATAACATTCGAATAGGAACCGGCTCTACGTGTCAGATGGTTCGATTGTGGTTCTACAAAAATGGAACCCAAAACCGACGGAGTTAACCGACAAATTCAATTTTTTATATTAATTGCATTGGGAAACTTGAGAGTGTTAAAGGTCTTTTACTATACTAATTTGATTAGATTCTGAATGAGATTAAGAAATGTAAAATCAACAACTTGAAAATTAAGAAATGATAACTGATTAGAAAAAATGTATGACCAGTCATTATTTCTCATGAATTTACTTTTAACTTATTAGGTAAGTTAAAGCTGAAAACATATTAATTTTTGCAATTAATACGAGGTCACACGACTTCTTGCTAAAAAATATAATTATCAAAGAAATTTGTATATATCAACTTCTTCTTTTTTTGAATATTTAATGAGCAACGAACAAGCCCTAAAAATGAAGATGAAAACTCAAACCGAAAAATAAAATAAAAGATCAAGTTGAGCCAAAAATAATCAGAACCCAACAGGGCTGGTTTTAAATCCAATGGATTGGCCCAATCATACGCATGTTGTTCTCTTACCGTTTAGCATTTTATTATTATTATTATTATTATTATTATTATTATTATTATTATTATTATTATTATTATTATTATTTTTATTATTTTTTTTTTTTGAGAAAAATTATTATTATTATTATTAGAGTTTGGCTTCAATAGATAAATTGCAGCTTTTTTAATGAGAATTCTTTTTCCCACCCATTTCTCACGGCTCATCCCAAACTTTTAATTCCTGAATCTCTCTCTCTCTCACTCACTAAAAACACATTGATTCAATGACCCCATGCAATCCACTGACCACTTTCGATGTTTTACCGGCAAGAAGCTTCCAGCCAACGGCGAGGTCAAGTTTCTCTCCTCAACAAGTCCTCATATTCCACCAAAATGCGCCAATTTCAAACAGATGAAGCAAATCCACGCCAAATTCATCCGCAACAGCCTCCACCACAGCCAAGCAATCGTCGCCAGATTGGTTCGCCTCTGTTCTTTCTATCCGGAGCTGGATTACGCCGCTCTAGTGTTCCAATACGTCGACAATCCGTCGACTTTCGTTTGGAATCTGCTCATCAGAACGTACACCGTCAACGATTGCCCGCATCGAGTTATTCAATTCTATAATTGATGATTTTCCGAGGCGTTGGTGTGGATAAATTCACGTTCCCGTTTGTTATAAAAGCGTGCCTGGCGATTTCTTCCGTCGAGAAGGCGAAGGAGGTTTATGCTGTTGCTGTTAAATCTGGTTTCTTGGAGATGTATATTTGGATAACGTGTTGATAGATTTGTATATGAAATGTGGGGCTCTAGATGACGCGCTCAAGATGTTCGCCAAAATGCGGCGCAGAAGCGTTGTTTCTTGGACAACTGTACTACGGGGTTGTCCTTAACAGGAGAATGGATGTTGCGCAGAAGGTGTTCGACAAAATGCCGACAAGAAACGTGGTTTCTTGGACGGCGATGATCAATGGCTACGCCAAGAGCGACAAACCGGAGATCGCATTCGAGCTCTACACGGAGATGCAGCATGATAACGTGCCGAACAAGTACACGTTGGTTTCCCTTCTGATGGCCTCGGCCGTGCTGGAGAGCCTCAAACTGGTTCAAGATGGGGATGTTCCTGGGGACGTCTCTCATCGACATGTACAGCAAATGCCAAGCGCGTGTTCGTGGAGATGGAGAGTAAGAGCGTGGCAACGTGGAACACGATGATCACGAGCCTAGGGTTTCACGGGCAGGGTGAAGAAGCCATTGCCGTTTTCGAAGAAATGGAGAGGAGGAATGTTCAACCAGATGCCATAACGTTTGCTGGGTCTCTCAGCGCCTGCCTGCAGACAGGCAAAGTCGACAAGGTCCGTACATACTTATACTACATGGTGCAACACTATGGCATCGAGCCGAGCTTAGAGCATTATGTTTGCCTCTTTGAGATGTATTTGGCAAAGCTGAATTTAGAGCCGTCTGATCGTCCTAGTTCGTAATTTGTACAAAAATGCGCGAGTTTAACCGACGAGGTTGAGGAGAATACCTCGGCACCGCGTCCTTGTTCTCTGCAGTTCATCGCAGACTGATAAAAAGGAGCAGCAGCAGCAACGGGTAATCCGCGCCTGCATTACAGTTACATGTTGAACTCTTTTTACTAATCAAGCTCATTGCTTCAAGAGAGTTACAAGAAAAAATCAACATAGAAGTGAGGAAATAATGTCAGCTTTTGTATTATATTCTGGTGAGTAAATATACACTTTTTTTCTTCTTTTGAAGTTGACTATACATACAGAAATCTACATTCCTTATGAATCTGAGTAATCTATGAGCCGTTGGAAAGGGATAGTACTGTGTGTATTATATGTGTCTGCAATTGAATGTTGAACACATACATGGCTAAATATTAGGCAAAGAGCCAATATTTTGCGATTACAAGAGTGTGTCATGGACTACACGAGCTAGTATCCGTGATGACAGCCTGCTGAGTACCTCAGGGAGCACTTTCACGGAGAGTCCCGGCAACACGGGGAGTAGCTCTTGGACCACTTGAGGAACATTTATACCCTGCAGAAGACACAGAATAATGTTGTGTGAGTTGTTTTATCTGTCACCATGTTAGGTTTCAGAGGTAAAATTGCCATAGACTCAGACATGGATAGAGGGTGTTTACTTTGGGTGACAGATTGAATTAATATAACTTCATTAACGGCATACTTTGATGGATTGGATACTTTTGAGCTCGACTGATCATGTAATTCTTTAAAT
Organism: Monilaria moniliformis; assembly: GCA_034509125.1. Lineage (NCBI taxonomy): Eukaryota > Viridiplantae > Streptophyta > Magnoliopsida > Caryophyllales > Aizoaceae > Monilaria > Monilaria moniliformis. Next base: position 5,449 of record JAYDZE010084718.1, read on the forward strand.
ATTAGTGTCAACTAGCTCTAGATATGTCGTTACATAACCATCAATATGATATTCACCTGAGTCGATGAAGCTGCAGTTCCGGCAGCTAAGAATTCAACAACTTTCTGAACGTTGTTCAGTATGACTTTGTCTTCCTCCGTTATTGTGGGAAGAAGTGCAGCTGTCCGGAAAGGCCCCAGAGAAGGAACCAAGCTAAAAACTGGGGTTACATTTCTAATGCCAAGAAAAGCCATTATCTGCACCAGCTGTTCCCTTGAGATTGCATCAATACCCTTCACAATCTGATAATAGAAGATTACAATAACATTATTGGAATGAGCATATATCTATTTATAAAAATTAATCGAGGATTTTCTGAAGTTTAAGAACTAAATCATAAGAACCAAGTTACTAATGTCTTGTGCCTTAAAACTAAATGTTACCTCATCTAGCAGAAACTCTCGGAAAAAGTTCCCTTTATCAGATAGTAAAAATCCCAAGGCTGCTCTTGTTTGGATCGGTTGTGTTTGAGAAGCACTGCCCGTAAAAGCAGGAAACAAACTACTTGTTTGAGGTTGTAGAAATCCAAGTTCTGCCATTCCTCCATTCAGATCTTCGCCACCTCCGCTCTTTGCAGCATCTATGAAATTCTCAAAAGCTTGCATCACATCTATAAATCTTTCGGCATCAAAGACTCCAGATTTTCCATATATTGTGTAGCGTAGAGCGGACCTCAATCGTGGGGATTCATCAGTGAGTAGCCTCTAAAAAATCACAAAAAGAAGTAAAGTTTGTTAATCTATTCTAGTTTAGAATTATATAGGTAGAATAAATATTTATTTAATAAATGTAAGAGGTGTTGAGGCATAAATATATGTAAGAGGTGTTGAGGCATAAATATTTATTTAATAAATGATGATCCAAGATATTAGGTTTAGTATCATATGAAGGATTACTTCGATTTGACTACAGAGAACTTGTAAGAGCTGACAGAGCTTCAGAAGTTATTTATCAGTCAAATAATCCAAGTTAATTATGGACAGTGCATCATTGTAATAGCATATTCAGGCCGTCGTAAATCTGTACCTGTGCAATATATGGATAAGCTTCATCCACGATGGCAAACTCAGGATTGCCCACCAAAGCTATTCCCTCCAGCACCCCGATTGCTCTAATTATAAGTGCAAAGTAAGGTGGTATTCTAAACGGGTAATCAAATGTTATCTGTGCTAAATCTGATGCCAATTCTTGAAAGTTGATATTTTTGGCTCCCCCGCCCTCAAGTGCCTGATCGAAAACTTTTGCCAGCACGGGCAGAATGGGATCTAAATTAACCCCATCTGGAATAAATCCAAGTTTGACAAAATCTTTAACAATAGCAGCATAATCTCGATGGATAAGATGGGCAATAGCTTCAATCATCCCGAATTTCTGATCATCTGTTAATTTAGTGACCAAGCCTGCAATTTTTGATGCCAGTCAATAAAGTGCATAAAAAATAAACTTACACATAAGATATGGGAGAATATCTTGGTGAATATACTATACAGTGGCGAAAGGTGGTAGAATACATTAATTTCAGGAAGATATGATATTAGAAGAACTAAAAGAGTCCGCAATGTATAATTTAAATTGTCTAGGTATATGCACATTGTTGGAAGCTATCCTATTAAATGTATACTTTCTCCTACATGAAGCATGTAATTCAAGTAGATAGTAACTGCATACCGAAATCCAGTATCGCCAGCTTCCCATCTGGAGTTCGGATTAGATTTCCCGGATGTGGATCAGCATGGAAGAAACCGGTGTCAAGCAGCTGCAGATCCAAATTGAAATGAGAAAGGTTATATAGCTATTTTGATGCATCTTTATTAGATCCTCATAAGAGAATCTTATCACCTTTAATTGAACAGACCACGTCTTCATCAGTTAAAATTAACATGATGAGCTAGTAATATATTTCTAGATGAGTTTATAGTTCTGCCTCTATGGAATTATCGCTAATTTAAATATAACATAACAAAAATATTCTGCCCATTCGTAGGTGACATCTGAAGGTAGACAACATGGTCGAAAACTATATTTCAGTCAAAAGAATTACGACAAACTCAAGAAGCTTTATCATCTAGAATTCGCAGATGATAAATTTATGAACAGTTACAACAACAATTACCTGCTTGAGGTAGCATATAACTCCAACATTTACCAGCTCTCCAACATCACTTTCAGTACTTTGTGACAGCTTCTCCCCATCTATCCAGTGTGTTGTAAGAACCTTCCTTGCCGTGTATTTAGTGTATGTTTTTGGCACAACTACCTATAAAGCAGATCACTATCAGAGAAATGGAAATCACCAAGCGGATTCCTCTATTGTTGGATAGTCATGTGATTTGCTACACGAAAATTTAACTTTAGCAGAAAAATCACCTGAGGAAGGTCCTTCCTCATCATTTCAGCAAATATTGTTCCATTCTCCCCCTCATTAATGTAATCCAGCTCTTCAAAGAAACGAGCAGCCCACTCGTCAACTAATCCCACGACATCTACGGAGACCTGAAAGAAATTGTGGTATGATTCAACTATCCATTTCAAGGAAATATAAGAACAGGAAAAAGTATAATCACTACCTGAGGGAATTTTCGAAGAACAAGACCCAAGTTTCTTATGATGAACAGATCAATCGTCACAGTCTCCAGAACAAAAGGCCTCTGCACCTTAACAGCGACGAGATCCCCATTTTCTTTTAGCCGGCCCTTGTAGACCTGGCCAAGTGAGGCTGTAAATGATTTTCAAAAGAAGATAAACCATAAGACTATCAGTTACTTAAACATAGCAAGACAATGATACTTTATGAAGTAAAAGATTCTTAGGCTTAGCACATCCAAGCTGATGTCATAAGAACCAAAATCAGTAAAAAGGCTCCAATCCTTTGAGATTACCAGCAGCAATAGGAGAAGGAGAAAGCTCGGAGTAGATATTGTACCACGGCTCTCCAAGCTCTTCTTCAATAAGAGCCATTGCCATGTCATCTGGAAAGGATGGGACCTATAAACATAATGGATTAGTTGGTTAATTACTGAAGAGTGGAAAAAGAAATAACAATATAGTTAAAATACTTCCTCTTGAATATCGCAGTCACTTTCGTAAAGCAAGCTAAGGTAGAGTTTTTAGTATTTGAAATACACTATATCCTCTCAGACTAAGTTGAGGAACATGCTTCGTTCAAATAAGTGATACAGAGGTGAAATTAAACTCAATCACAGCTAAGAAATACCAGAATCCTGTAAAACTAGTAAATAATGAACACAGCAATATAAATTTATCAATGGTATAAGAACACAGGATAGAATTGCTGAATCAGTGAACTGAGAGTCCAAAAGTGCTAATCCCTTGCACAAATTTCCAAATAAACTAGTTGTATCATGACTAGAACAGAAGGGACTACAATTCTCACAGGATAACTAGGACAGTCACTGAAGCTCAAGTATAATTTGTCACCTTATCACAAAGCTTCTGTAGTTCAGTCATTGCACTAGGTGATAATATATCCGGTCGTATGCTCAATGCTTGTCCAAGTTTTATGTACGCTGGACCCAAAGATGTAACAATCTCTCTCAATTCAATAGCTCGGGCGACTTCATTCTGCATGGAAAGAGAAAGCAAATCAGAATAGTTTAATGAGTTTCTGGTGTAGCACATCTGAATAATGTGAAGGTTAATCCAGTTATGAATATCTTTCCATTGTACTCTTGAAGAAGAAGGAATGCATTTCTCCATATCTGAAAAGGAGAAACGGGACTGAGTCTTGTTACCTCCTTTATTTTATTGTTTATTAGATCCCAGAGGAGACGGGAGAGAAAGCCTCCAGCAACAGATGTTAACTGAACAATACGAGTTGCAACAGCACGTGGTCTTTTTCCCCAATACGCAGCAATCGTATCAGGATTATACACCAATGGTAAAAATTCACTGCTCTCATCAACCTGAAGAAGTTGAAAGGCTCAATCACTTGATTAAAACAGCAGCCCTCTACAATCTAAATGCTAAATGAAGCCTTCTAACCCAGTAGTTTCAACAAATAAACGTAAGTTTATACCTAATAGTTTCAGCAATATGGTCAAAATTAATTTTTTGATATATTTTGAATAGCTTCTATGAAAATTTAGGACTTCCTGTGTATTATCAGTGACAAGTTACATGAAAATTATTCTCTCATATTTTGATCTATTTATTTGAACATTCAGTTTAGCAACTTAGAAGTATGACTATTAGTAGTAAGAAGGCATGTAGCTTTATATCTTGTATAAATATGCAGAAAGTTGACTAAGCAAAGTAATAACTTATCTAGACTAAATATATAGCAGTCAGATGAAAGTTACAACAGTCATTTATCAAATAGAACTATCTGCCATGAGCAGCAAAATTCAATCTCAGAACTTTAAGGGGGGAGAGAGAGCGAGAGAGGAAACGTAGTGTGACAATGAAAATAAACTTCAAATTCATCTGACAAACCTCAACTAAACGGAGATTGACATCATCCGCAGCAAACAAAGAGTCCTTCAGATTCTGGCCCCGAAGCCCTCTCATGAGACTGGCCAACTGCTCGTTTTCCTCCATCTGCGCCCTCACCCTTTTGATCTCCTGCGAAACATCTTGCATTCTCTGCCATTTGCAAATCAACCAATGGCAAAAATCACCACCTCAATGCATCAATTGCATATAACTTCTCTAAAGGTTGCAGGAATTGCATCAGTTACATCCATTTTAGCCTTTTTGGTTTCTAAGTGACTAATGTATATGAAAAACAGAGGCAAGAACTTTATAGACGTGTTCAGTCTCTATCAATTTATCCCACTAATTATATCCTTGAATATTGAGATTAAAAAAAATCTTTAACTTATAACGTTCCGAAAATTCGAAGTCTCACAAAAAAGTAATTGTTACACTTTTGAATTTTATACGGCGATCACAATTCTGCTGCTGCCCTTCCCATTAACCAAATTTAAAGTTAGTCTAGCACAATTAGTCAATAACTTTTTCACAAAACAGCTTGAACCAAGAAATAAAAACATAAAAAAAAAAAAAAAAACACTAAAAAATTCTCAACCACTCAGCAAGATTAAATTTTACCGAAACAAAATAGATCACCAATTTTTGTGGAAAGATAAAAATCAACAACCTTAATTTAAGAACCAATATTTGTATTTAAAAAACAAAACTCAGAAAACAAAAGAGCTAAAGTAAGTAGTCAAAAATACAGGAGAAAATCGAGTAAAAACCTACAGTTGATGTGCCGTTGACCATCTTGTACGGCGCCGGCTTAGCGGTCCCATTAACTGCACTCGGCAGCTTGGTATCCGACGGCTTAGGCTCGGTGGCGATGGCTCTCACGACGGCATTCCGCCTGTTCCTCGGAAATAACCGGTGGTTTCTGGACCTGCAATTCCAGCCGGCGGCGGAGGAATACGGCGAGGCTCGGTTGAGACGATCGATTCCGCAGTGGGCGAGCTGTGCAGCCGCTTCCATGGCGGAAACCTTCACAGCTGAAATTCAAATGGCGGAGCAAGGAAAGTGAGAATTGGAGATGTGCTGGAGCAATATTGACTGTGTGTTGTGCGTTTTTTTGGGTGAGTTGCTGAGAGTATGAGTAGTTAAATGAGCAGCACATGTAAGTCGGGAAATACGTGGAGGAATCGGAACCCGCCGATTATTTATTTATTTATTTAGATTTCAGTTACGTTATTATTGGCGCGAAATTGGTTGCCGTTCATTTTTTTAGTTGTTTATATTTTATCCTTTATTATTTTGTGTGGTAAAATGTCTGCTTCCGCGGCGTTCTTCTGCCTTTTCCAAGCTTCCAATTTTGATTTTTTTTTTCCAAGGGAAAACATATTTGAGTACATTAGGTATTTTCATTGGCCTTGTTTGCAATTGCAATTGCAATTGTGTTTAGATGTGTGATTAAAGAAAAATCACAAATATTTAGTACTAGGGAGTACGACATATACAGTCTTTTTGGTATAAAATGAGAGCCTTAAACATTAAGGGAACTTATATTTTAAGTTATAGAATAATTTGATAAAACAAAATTGAGTATTTCAAGAACCAGATAGTGAAATAAGGTCTAAATTTATTAATCCATCAAAATAAATAATATATTGATTTGGATTATTTTTATCAATCCATCTTATCGCTTAAAATAACAAATATCATGATAACTACAATTAATAGTGATTTTTTCTTAAAGAATTCCAAATAAAACATAGTAATGTTGTATTGATAAATAGTTAATTATCAATTTTGAACATTATTGGTAGGCGGGATTCGCGTATACATATATATGTATAATTTTTTGGATTATTTCTAGGCCCTAGGCCCCTAGTTACTTGAGCTTTAAAAATTCTAATTTTAAGAAGAAACTCCTCATAAAATCTTTTCATAAACTCATAAAATCTTCTCATTTGTCAGACAAAAGAAGAGGATGGGGGCCGGGGTTACAACTACGCCAGGGTTACGATTATGGCTACGGTGGAGGGAGGGATAGGGTGATCAAGAAGTGGGCTCTGCAGTATAGTTGAGCTTTCACAACCGCTTAAGGTGATTAATATTTTGATGTATGGATAAACATCTAATACTTGCTATTTGCGACAATATTTTTTTTGGAATAATAATAAATGTTGCCATTGTCGAATACGTTGTTCATTTGGTCGTGGGAGGGTCATCCATCTAAGACAAAATACATATAATATAAAAATAAATGGAAAATAATTAGAATGACACAATCTTTTATGGAAGAAGGGTGTCAACCGCCCCTTTCTTTTTCTAGGGTCATATCCACTTGTCATCCTATGATTGGATCAGACAATTTTCTCTTTCATTCTTTTTTCATCATCTTTCTCTTTCTTCATTTTATCCATTTTCCTTCTTGTTTTTCCTTTTTTCTTTTCTTTCTTCATTTTAGTGGGTGAATTTATCCATATACTGTATTTCATTTATTTTATTTTGTGTAATTTTTATGATGATTTTTTCTATATATATATATATATATATATATATATATATGTATGTATGTATGTATGTATGTATGTATGTATGTATCATTTTCAATATCTCAACATTTCACACACAAATTAAAATTCTATTATCTCACAATTTATCTCCTGCATTTTTATTTTCACAAACTTAGTATCATCAAAACTCATGGATCCAAATCAACCCAATTTTAGCTCTTGGTTCCAAAATTTTCAAAATTCTCAAAATTATCCATAGTCATTGGAATATCGTAACTCCCAAACTTTTTCAAATTTCACATCTTATCAAAACCCTCAATTTTCTCTAATTCTAAATATTCGGAAAACACCATATTTTCTCCAAATCTAAGCCAAATTCCTACATCACAAGAAATTTCCACATCAGAAAATATCACCCGCAATATGTTTGGAGATGTTCAACACCTGAACAAAAATTAGAATAACTAAAAAATATAAGTTGGGGTGTGCAAGAAGATGTCGCGCTAATGTCTTCTTGTATCTATGTCAGTGAAGATAATATTCGTGGTAAAAATAAAAAAGAAGAATTGCTATGGGCATGTGTACATAAATTGTATCGCGAAAGTCAAGTAGACCATTCAATTGATATTCATAAAAGAAACATCGGATCTATGAAGTGTCCATGGAGATGAATTAATGTAAATGCAAACAAATGGGTGGCTATTTGTAGGGAAACAAACACTCGAAAGAGGAGCGGAATGAGCAACCAAGATGTTGAGAATGAGGCTCATAACATCTACAAAATAGGTGGTAGCAAATTTCAATATTTGAAAGTATTTAATAAAGTTATGATAAACATCTCAAGTGGAGTCTTCATGATATAACACATGTTCTCCCTGACAATGAAGATGGTGATGATCAACAGAGTGGTGGCAGCTCAAAAAGAGCAAGGACTTCTGAACTTGAAGAGTTTTCTATCCCTTCAAATCCAGAAACTCTGATATCTGGATATTCAACTAGTTCTCAACTTATAGGTAGAGACAAGGCAAAAAGAAAAGGAAAAGAAAAAATAAAAGGTAAAGCAACACAATCTAATTATGTTAATGAACAAGTTGCTGTAAAATTCATGTACTAAATTTAGCCAGAGATAATGAAAATGAGCTAGTAAAGACTTGACTGGAGTTAGAGCATGAAAAGATGCAAAGAAACTCTATGATGATGAAAGAAAAAATATTGATTTAGTTGTTGGTGAAAGATCACTTATCTCTAGAAGATAAATAGATGAAACGCTGACTAATGGAGATTGTGTTTGGAAAATGCATGATTTTTTAGTTCAGTGTTAATTTGGTGTGATTTTAATTTATGTAATATTAGTTAGGTGTGATTTTAGTTATGTAATATTATTTGGTATGATTTTAGTTTACGTAATATTAGTTCGGTGTGCTTTTAGTTATGTAATATTAATTTAAAATTTTAGTTCATGTAATATAAGTTTGGTGTGATTTTAGTTATATAATATGGTTTGGTGTGATTTTAGTCCGTATTGGATCCCTATCACTTATTTGGGAACACATTCATGTGTCTATCACTCATTTATTGCAAAAATATTTTGAGTCACATGCATATGTCTATCATTCATTACCGCAAAAATATTTGGAGTCACATGTATATGTCTATCACTTATATACTACAAAAGCATTTGGAGTCACATGAATATGTCTATTACTCATTTACTGCAAAAGCATCTGGAATCACATGCATATATCTATCACTCATTTAATGCAAAAGCATTTGGAGTCGCATGCATGTCTATCACTCATTTACTGCAAAAGCATTTGGAGTCATGCATATATCTATCACTTATTTGGATACTCACTGGATTCTTAGCAAGCATATTTAGTTTATAAATAGCTTGTGAAACACTTTTGAATATAACACGACAACCAGTTTAGTGGATCACTATTATGCTCGCTCCCCCGACCTCTAAGATGGTGGTATTGCTCAGGTCATTTTAAGAAGTATTTTATTTTTTCATTCTGCTACACCGTTTTGTTCTGGTGTGTGAGAGCAAGTGGTCTGGTGAACTAACCCTATATTGTTAAAAAATAATGTCAGAACTAACATATTCAACCCAATTATAAGATTTAAGAATTTGAATGGATTTCAGGAACTGAGTTTGTACGAGAGCATAAAAGTGAGTGAATTTTTCAAAATCTCTTATTTAGTTTTCAGGAAATATATCCAAGTCATGCGGGTACAATCATCAATAAGGAGCAAAAAATATTTGAACCATTGACCCCATACAACAGGTGCAAATATCCGAATGAACTAACGAAAAAATAAATTCAACTCGAGTATTATTAGATTTAAAGGAATGTTTGTGGCTTTTGGCCAGAAAACGAGTGTCACAATTCTTATCTTAAGATTTAACAAGTTTAGGAATTAGGAAATAAGGGTTTTAAATAACCCGTAGAAGGATATCCTAACCTACGATGCCAAAGTCAAACATCTTGGTCTACAGATATATGAGTTAGCATCACAATGTCTTTTTAAGCTATCTCATCCTCATAGTATAGTCCATTTCGTTTAGTGCTACATTCAATAATCTCTTCGGTCCTAATATCCTGTAATAGACAAAAGTAAGGTTGCATCAATAGAGTACAGTTAAGTTCCCTCATGACATAACTGATCGACAATAGTTTATGAGACAATGATGGAACATATAAACAATTTGAAAATTTCAGAGTATTAGAAATTTCAATAGTTTCCGCCATCTCAACTGAAGTTAAATCCCCATTGGCGGTCTAAACATGTATTTTCTGAGATTTGGTGAGCTCAATAATATCTGATGCATTAAAAGTCATAGTGTCAATAGTTCCACAATCAAAAACCCACTTATTATTTTTTCACAAAGTTTCTGGATGCAAAAAAAATCCTATGGGACTTTGAAGCATTTTTCACAAAGTATTGAGCTTCTTGACTGCAATTTCACAGGAGCTGAATGGCCTGATTGTAAAGTCAGCAAAGACTGAGGACTGTTGTGCAGTTTTTTAGAAATAAAAGGACTTCTATGTAATTTCTCAGGAATTGGAGGACTTAGTTGTAATATACCGGAAAAACGGGGCCATGTTGTAGTTTCTTACAAGAGTGAGGGTATGGTTGCAAACCAAACCCTTTACGGCTTTCCCTTTGTTTTCTTTTCCAATTACTCGAGCAGCCAGCCCTAGCCGTCTCCCCTGTTTTTCTTTTTGTTGCTCGTAGCGGTAGTGTGGACCGATTTCCAACCATTCCTCGGCTGCGGCGGTCGCACACTCAGGCTTCGTCGCGACTTCCTCCGCCATCACCTCACCCTTGATGATGGTATATAGGCCATGGTAAAAAGGATTTAGGGGAAATTGTATTTCATTCATATTCATACATCTTTGCTCAACACACGATTCTCTAATATAGAGATTGCATATACATCATACAAGTAAAGTCTATCAACTAGTTTTCGCTAAATTAATAATTGACCGTGATTTACTCCTTTCCTTCATTTATTTATTTCTTTCCTTTTTCACAGTTTTGGCATGCGATTACGCATATATATATACAATACCATCACTCAAAATATCAGACCAGGCAGTTCGAGTCTATTATATTTTAATTATTATTATGTATAATTAGTATTAAATCGTAATTTCCCTTACAATGAAATACACGGATTCAGAATTACATAAACATAAATCATTTAGGGTCACCATAGATATAAAAGGATGGTATGTGAGAGACGGTGGCATAATCTTGTCCTTGTTCTCTTATTCTGTTAGTGAATTCTTCTGACATCTTGAAGATATTCAGTTGTCGAAGAGTGGAGATGAATCTCAAACCATCTGGAACCTTTTCCAGATTCCAGCAAGTGCGGATGTACAACTTAGTAAGTTTTGGCATTGCTCCTTCATCCACTTGCCATTTCTTCAAATTGGGCCATCTGTGGAGAGTAAAGGTCTTGAGCTCTGGAAATGAGTTTGAGCGGCAAATTGATATCTCCGTCATCCTCCCAACTTCCCTTCCTTGCAACCACAGGCTCTGCAGCATCGGAAACTTGCCTAACTCCGACATCAAGTCTCCCCCAACCTTGCAATACCGGATATCCAAATCTACTAAATTCTCAGCCATCCCTTTCTCGTAGCATGGGAAACCAGCACCAGCGACATTGCAGGTGTATATTGTCAAGCTGACCAAGGAAGGACACATCAACACATTCTTTAGAACATCCGAGCTAAGATCACAGTGCTCAACAACAAGACGCAATGATGATATGTTGTTGCTCGCCTGCTGGACGATTGCTGACAAGCTATCCATATCATCAACTGTAGCACATAGTTCCTTTAGGCTGATCAATTTGAGGACATCTCCCACGCGAGCAGTCTTGCTGTCGATGTGTTGTAATGTCTCCAGCTCATCGAGCCCATCTAGTCTTAGTTTCTCTCCTCCAATCACTTCTATTATGTTTCTGAGAAACAGATGCTTTAGTCTTTTCATCTTCCAAATCACATTTGGCAATCTAATACCATTCCATACCTGCAAATCTAAAGTCTGCAAGTATGGCATGCTGCATACAAACATTGGTAGCTCTCTCACATTGGACTCCTTCAAACTCAAGTATCTCAAAAGGATTAGTTTACCCACCTTGCTTCGTAACTTATTTCCCTTAAACTCAAGTATCCTCGAACTCTGCAACGTCCTTTCAGAAGCAATCGTCCTATCTTCGGAGCCAATTCTTTGAAAAGAAAGTGCACCTGTACCGAGGAGCATAAAGGATCTAACAGGGATGGCCAATCTGCTTATGAAATTGCAAATTAGTGAAGGTATACCAATGCACTTGAAAAGTTTTTCTTCTTCTGCTTTTGATGAGTAGAGATCTAGCATTACATCATGAAGTCGACATGAATCAAACTTGCGACGTGGAGAATCGCTTTTCTGCACTTGAACCATACGCCTCATAGCAAGTTCAGTTAGATATCTTTCAGCCACATCTCTTAGACTCTCATTACTTCCTTTATCTTGGTATGAAATGAAGCCTTCTGCCATCCACAATAAATACAGTCTCTCTGTTTTAATCTCTTCATTCTCAGGGAAACATGCTAAATATAGGAAGCATGGTTTCAAGTAATAAGGTAAGGCATCATAGCTCAAGTCCAGCACCTGTTTTACTTTTTTGTATGCCTCTACACCTTCTCCATGACTCAAATTCATATTGACCTTCTCCCATTCTGCTAAAATGTCTTGTTCTTTTTGGCGCAAAATCCCTCCGATGATAGAAATTGCTAGAGGTAACCGGCCACATTTTACTACAATTTCTCTTCCAATATCTTCCAATGTTTCAACTGCCACAGTACAAAATAATTGAATTATATGTATTTATTATTATTGGTCTCATCCTACCAGTTTATAATCTTATAGCAAAGCGCAAAGCAGAATTTGACAAAATCATTTTTTATCTAATTAATTTGGCTCATATTCTGTTATTATTATTGTTTTATACTAATGAGAACTACTAGAAAATGATTAAGGATAAATTTACAGTTCACATGCATGCATGCATACCAATGATCAAATATTATAATTTGAAAGGAAGGGGAGATGTGGAATTTAAATACCTTTCTATTTATATAAAAATCCTTAGCTGTTTGAATGTCTTCAAATGGACAAAATTATCACTTTATTAGATACACTAAAGGCTCACTTAATTAGTTGGTAGGGAACTTTCAACAAATTAGTGTCAAAATAATTTTAAGTTTGAATCAAGGCCAAAAAAATTATATTTTTAGTATAGTTAATTTCATAGTGAATGTAGTAATATCATACGTTATGTATAATAATATTCTTACAAAAAGATCATATAACACAATTCTTTCTATATGGAGTATACATTAATTTACCGTCTTATTTTGCTAAAAAATTATTAATCACTAATTAATCTTAATTATTAATTATTAAGATTGCTATATATATATATATATATATATATATATATTCTTAATCACTAATTAATCTTAATGAAAATTTTAAATAAAAAATATTTCTAAAGTTTATGTAAAACAACACAAGAAACTCATATGAAAATATTTATTTCATATCAAAAAATTGTTGATTTTCCTTGATAATAAAGATGTGTTCTATTTGATGGAAAATGGTTGAATACATATATTTTGATTCGTTTTCTACAATCTTCACATGTTCTATATGATAGATAATTTACCTCGGGTAGGACATCAAATTTCTTGGGCAGCCCATTTTCACTTCAATTAATAATAATATTATCATATGATATTGGTGTGATAATATTTTTTTTTCTTTCTCCCTATCTTTTCCACCTAAGAGAAGATGAGATGATAAAAAATGTAGGGATCACTAAAATGTAATAAAATTATTATATATTTTCTTATCCCTCTTTTTCCTATAATGAATAAATTTGTAAGCAAAGATAATTCACTATTTAAAGAAAATATAAAGTACATAATTCATACAAGTTTTAATTAGTAACTTTACATGATTCGTACAAATTAAAAAATAATTCAAATAACTATAGTATTATACAAAAAAAAGTGTTGTCAACTGATAAAATGAACTAGTCTTCACTAATTATGTCTAGATTTGCCATCAATTATAACTGCAAATGCACATACTTCCCAAACATATTCAGCATTGTTATAAATAGAAGGAATCACAGAAGAAGAGACATAAACTTGACATGATGCAGAAACTGACCTGGACCAAAATCTTGGGGAAGTGCTATTTTCTGAAGTAAGTCCCACCCTTCATCTTGTGTCATAAATCCCAGCTTGTAAGGATGATCACATTCTTGATTAGCAAGACTCTCGGAACGAGTGATGAGCAACACATTACAATTAATCGGTAAAGCCTTCCTTATGATCTCCCACCCATCATTTTTCCAGATATCATCTATCACAACTAGACTTTTCCTCTGGTTCACAAATTTGTAAATTCGTCTCACCAAATAATCAGCCCCCATGCCATCATTGACATATGTGTTGGGATCAAGTTGCTTCAAAATCTTGCCCAATACGGCCTTAGGTTGAAAGTGTTGTTCGATGCACACCCATGCTCGAACATAAGAGTGGAGGTCAGCATGGTTGTAAATCTTTCTAGCAAGAGTAGTCTTTCCGAGGCCGCCCATCCCATATATCTTCACTACTCGTTGCCTTCTCGTTTCATCCTTGACCATGGAGAGTAAAAGTTCGATGTCTTTCTCCATCCCCACGAAATGATGCTCAACCTCATGAGCATATTTCCGGCTCGACAGATGTTGCAGCTCAACTTCTTGGGATGAGCTTTCATGTCCCAACTCCAACCCTAGGCTTTTGGTGAGATCGGCGAGACCGGATATTATGTCCCGAGTATCTCTCGTGACCTTATGGACGCTGTAGCACTCGCGCAATATACATATGTATCTTTGGAACTTTTCCATGTTGAATGAGGCTCTCACGGCATATGTTTCCAGAACATTCTCAGCTTTGGAAGCCAGCTCTTTAAGTTGGGTGATGTAATCCTTTAGAGTGGGAGAATCGCGTCTCTCTCTGTCAGCTTTCATCAACAACGAATGCATGCTTCTCAGATCTCTCTTTGCTTCATCGCTCACGCCGACCAAATGCTCAATTTCTTCAACGAGCAAATCGTGAAGGCTTCCGAGAAACACATTTGCAACAGATTCAACCATTTTTTATTTTTTTTTTGTCTTTTTGCAAATTAGCGCAGATTTTTGTAAGAATTGTATTTACTGGACAAGTGTTTCATAGAAATGCAGAGATTGTAGGCACCTCGGCACCTGACAACCTATGAGAAGTCTTCTGATCTAGTCTTTGGTATAACTTTGGGAAATGGAAAGACAGCAACCTCAGAAAAGTATTGGTCTTCACTGACTTTTCAATGTTAATCTACCTCGAAACGTCCTCTAACTACATATTAATCAAATTAGAATACTCACTTTAGAAATTAGTCCCCTTAACTTAAGATTAGAAATTAATTATAAATTAGGCCTTCTAGAGATTTGGAATCAGTCAGACAGTCACACTGTTTGAAATTGAATACTCCCTTTAGAAATTAGAATATGATTTTGGTTTTGGTTTTCAAATATGTTGTATATATTTTAGGAGTCGGGAAATGTTTGATAGAACAATTAGGAATAAGATATCAATCCTTTCGCATTCAAAATTCTTTTTGCGATAAACAACGAATGAAAAGTCTTGTCTTTTTGGTATAACTGTCGCACGGTTCTCTTCCGCGGCTGCCACCCGGCCGGGTGGACCTTGTGTCGCACTACCTGAGCGGGTGCAACATTCTGTCTCTCCAGAGGCTTCCACCCGGCCGGGTGGTAGTGAAACGCATGTCCACCCAGCCGGGTGGAGCAAAAACGCATTTCCCAAACATGACTTCACTTAACTTAGTGAAGTCATGTTTGAGAAATGCGACTTACCAGAAGTCGCATTCCCAAATGCGACTTTCTCATTTTTAGAAGTAAAAAAAAATTTCCTATTTTGGGAACCTTTTTTGTAGATCCTTCTAGATCTAGAATTTTGCCTGTATTTACCCCTTCTTTTTCCTTCATATCTTCAATTATTGAACTTTAGCAAAATTAATCAAACCAAAGATTCCAGTTTTTGTTTTTGTTTTGTTTTTTTTTTTTTTTTTTTACGGTTTCAATCCTATCTATCATTTTTATTCCAAATCCTTGACTCCTTCCAATTGTTAAACCAATTCGGCTATCTCATCACTAAATCTGTCGGCCTTTATAAAAAAATTCCCAAATAATTTCTGCACGCACTAGGGGTGAGCAAAATATCCGAAATCCGAACCAAACCGAAATTCAAAATTTGGTTCGGATTTTTCGGATTTTCGGTTTGGTTCGGATTACATTTTTGGCAAATTTCGGTTATTCGGATCGGATCGGATATATTAAAAAACGAATAAATCCGAAATATATTTTTAGTAATATATATATATATATATACATATATATGTATATATATATATATTATAATTAAGACCTTCAATTAACACTCTTAATACATAAATATTGAAACATGATATTTTATATACTACCAACCTTATGGTATTAATTTAGAAAAATTATTTTATAATTTTTCAGATTTTTTCAGATTTTAGAATTTCAAATTTCGGATTTTCGGATTTTCAGATTTATGTTAGGTTTTTTTGGATTTTTTATGCAATTTTGGATTTTCGGTTAGGATCGGATTTGGAAGTTCGGATTTGGGAATTTCGGATTCGGATTTTCGGATAATTCGGTTCGGTTCGGATTTAATTTTTTAAAAAAAAAACCGAATTTTCGAATCGGTTCGGATTAGGCAAAAATCCGAATCGAAATCCGAATGCTCACACCTAGCACGCACTATTACTAAATCTCAACTTAGGACTTGGGACAACCTTACAAGAATTATAACAACAAGAAGAAGAAAATCTGAAATTTCAGTGTGTGTGTGTGTTGAATGTATGATATACAGGGACTGCGAATTTGGGGCAGGGAGAGGAAGTGGAAACCGGCAGAGGTGGCGACGGAGAAACGGTGGCGGAGGGTGGAGTTTTCCGGCGGACAGAGAAGGCCGAGAAAGATGGGAGCAGAGAGAGTAATACGGGCGTGTGTGGGTGTGGACCGAGAGGGAGATACCGAGAGGTGAATGGAAGACGACGGCCTGTTGGCCGACGGTGGCGGCGACAGTTTAGCTCTAATTATTATTTTATTTTTTTAGTTTCACCAAAAGTATATTTTAATTTATTTTAAATTTTTAGAATTTCTGGGTATTACAATACAAGTGCATGAGACTACTATGAGACTACAAGATGCGGAAGTCTTGTGACAGATGGGTTAAGACTGAGACTAAAGTCCTATTGAGCACTAATGGTATTATAAGTACTAGCGTATAGCCCGTCGTATAATATGTCTAATTATGATATATACAAGTTATATTTTGTCGAGTTTTGATGAAGAATCACTTTACGTAGTAATTTATTAGCAAAATGCTAAGGGTAAGATTCAGCCATCTTAAATCATTGATCACGACGGAGTACGATGATGAACCAAAATGATTCGGCCACTAAAATTCATACCTGTCTTAGATACGATAAAATAATAATTATAATACTCATTAATGTATATATTTGTACCCGTCTTAAATATAATTAAAAAATAATTTTAATTATCACTCTCATCTCAAACCTATATAATAATACAGATAATTATCTGAATCCATTTTAATTTATAAGTGTAAGATGTTACAATAGTTGGTTATATGTCGCAATAACAACCCAAACACTATAAAATAAATACTAATAATAAACATAATGAATAACAAAAGATTATAAACCGAGAAAATTCATTGTAGGAATGTCGATTGATGTTTGGATCTGGCTAAAATTTATATACTCATACATGTCTCAAATTCAATAAAAAAGTGATTGTATCGCTCGTTTTCGTTCCAAACATATATAGTAATATATGTTAACTATTCAAACTTATTTAAATTTATAAAACATCTAAATATTAAATATTGGTTGTTACAATAATTGGTTTTCTATTTTAATAAAATTCGAAAGTTACAAAGTAGATACTAATAATAAATAGTATAAATATATGCTAATTACTTATTTTTATCGCAAACTTGTAGAGTAATACTTGCTAGGGCTGACAATTTTTGACACGACACGAAAACACGACACGAACACGCATGAAATTAATGGGTTAATGTCAAGTCTTATTGAGTTCGTGTCATTATCAGGTCGACCCGATAAGGACACGATAATATCGGGTTGGGTTCGGGTTGGGTTCGGGTCGGGTTCGGATAACCCATTAATAATTAATATTATTATTTTAATTATTTTAATTATTTTTTAAATTTTTTATTATTTTAAATAGGGTTATTTTTTAATTATTTTTTTTTACTTTAATGAGGGTTAGATTGTGTCGTTATCGTGTTATTGTAGTGTCGTGTCGGGTTCGTGTCGTTATCGTGTCATTATCGTGTTGTTATTGTGCTGTTATCGTGTCGCTAGCAGGTTCGTGTCGTGTGCGACTCATGTTCGGGTTTGAATATAGCAGGTCGGGTTCGTGTTCATATTGTGAATTTTCTTAACAGGTCGGGTTCGGGTTTGACCTTATCGGATTGAGTCGTTATCAGATCGACCCGATAACGATCCAACCCGCACAATTTGCCAGCCCTAATTTTAGCACACCTGTTGCTTTTAATCAGACGCAGTCTTCATTGAACCCATAGGCAACCCCAAAGTCTTCATTTTCGATTTCGTTTTCAATAGGATTTCGTTTTCAATAGCGTTACACATCTTTCAAATGAATGTTGGTGCTTCACACTAATTTCAACCCTATGGGAACCACACAAGAAAAATAATATATTTATAAATTTACCTGTCAATCAGAAAAGTAGATCTTTAGTTTTTAGTATGAGTTTCATCATCAAAGGAAAAATAGAAATATAAACAATAAAATAAATATTAATGCAATATATGAAAAATATGAATATAAAAGAAACATTGTTATATACATAAAGAAGTTGTATAAAAAAATAAGCTTGCATTATGGCATAAATAATTTATATAAATAAGCATGATTCTTAGTTAAGTTAGTTTTTAATTGAAATACATAAATGTGATCCTAATTCTTTTTAGATATAAAATGGATATTCCCATTATATATTAAAATAAATAAAACTAAATATGTACATCTAAATACTAGGCTAAATTCCTTAGAAATTAAAATAACTAAAGATAGATGTGTGAAAATAAATTATAAGAATACACATAAATCCACTTGGTCTTAAATCATAACACGTCTCCAATTTGAATTTGCGAGAAACACGTTGATCGCTTTATCTATAAATATAGAGTGGAAAATCCACAACCTTTCTCATACAAAATCCAAACATATATATATATATATACTCATTAAATTTCAAGAGCAGAAAATGGTTTCCAAAAGAAATGTATTTATTGCTCTTGTGTTAGTGATAGTGCTTCTCATTTCCTCGGAAGTTGCAGATGCTAGAGAACTGGCCGAGATGTCAAATACAGTGTCATGTAAGCACTTTCTTTCTCTCACAAAATATGTGGATTGAAATTATAGGCTGAGGGCAGCTTATTTTACGATCAATTAGTTATGATCAGAATTTTTTTTGAGATATTAAATTAGAAGATGATAACATTAATGATTAATTAAAACGTCCCCAAAATCATATAAAAATTCACAATTAATTGACCCTGAAACTATTGCAAATGGTGTTGGTTATTTTAGTGTAATCGGATTAACTGAAGTGACCGATCGTCATAACAACACTTCATATAAGTTCGGAGGT
>JAYDZE010084829.1:0-24794 GCA_034509125.1 Monilaria moniliformis
TATTTCAGATTGTTCTTGCTATCTTCTGTGCTCCTGCTCTTCATGTTCTGCTCTAGAATTTCCAAGAGCACTCGCCCGCTTGTCTCTGCCATGTCACTCTAATCAAATTAGCTTTTCAAAATCCTTATTATTTTCGCAATTTTTTGCTGGGGATGGAGTAGCAGTGATTTTTTTTGTCACACGTGTATATTATTATTCCCTAGTGATATGTAATTTTGTTGAGGTATTTAAAGTTTTGTCTACTGTACTGTACATACGGTCTTCAGATATCAGATTTCCATAATTTAGGCACCTTTTATTTTCAATTTCTGTTTCCCCAAACTCAATTTTCCCTTTTGGGATGACGTACTGGTGGAATAGATAATCATTTGGATAAATGTCTAGATTTGAATTTCACCACCTCTACAAGTTTGAGATCGTTACACCCGTCTTATGTGGTTTGCAAATTATTGCTAACCGAAATGTGGGTTTACCCAATACACACCGAATGTAGCGTTTGTGGATTCACATTTTTATCAAGGTATAATTTTCCCAAGAAATGGCTCAATGCTTCTCTCTGTCACAGTGGAGTATCAGCTATATTTACCGAGCAAAGATCTAGCATATACATTTCCTACATTGCCACAATTGAATGCATATATTAAACTCAATTATTTACATTCACCACCAATTCAAAAAATTGTACAAGGAACAGGCGAATGGCAGCTTCAGCACAGGGAGTCATTTGCTCTTAAGCATCAAGCAATTTTGACTTGAGAAAAATAGGATGCACGTGGTAAAAGTGAACCTACCTGCACAAAATAGGAGCGAACCTATCGAGCACGTACATATAACAGGTTCCATTCACAACTTGAACAAACAGTTGGAGTCGAGAACTCACAGACGTTGTCTGGAAGCAGATACTTACCTCAAATGAAGACTGAATATAGACTCCAAGGCTTACTTCTCCATGTGACAAGCAAATCAGCTATAACTTAAGAGCTGACTTCATGTATCTTAGAGCAGATCTTAACATTGCTCTAGCTTTTCTGTCGGGAGCGCATCCAGAGAGAAGCATTTCCTCAAAAACTGCAGGAACCTGAAACCACAACTTTGATAGGTAAGGTATACAATCTATGATCTTCTTCCATTTTCTCTTTCTTTTTGAGAAGGATGGCATTAGTCACATTATACAACTTGTGTAGTACCCAGCTAAAATGTCAAATGCAGAATTAATCTTCTACTCCCAATTTTATGCACATAAAGAGATATATCTTCTGCAAATGTGTTTGTTGTGATAGCTTATGATTATGCATCAAACATTTGCTGTGTAGCGACGATTAAAATTATTGAAAAGCGTTGCTCTAAAATTTTACAGGCAACAGCTAGATGATGGACTGGGTATCTCTAGTCCCTATTAGTTTATTAATGTTTTATAATAAAAAACAATATCAAATTCAACATGAAATAATAAATTATTTGCAATATTTTTTAAGGAAATCTGCAACCAAAGTAATAAAATTGCTTGGTGCCTGCGGCTGCCTAGGCTGATTGTTTTACAGAGTTGAAAAGTATGCTATTGAATAGGAAGTTAAATAAATCTTCTCCTTTTCTTGGTTGTTATAAAGATTTAGTTCTATTCAAGTAGCTAGCTTGAAGAAGGAAGATTAGTCTGACATTGCACCATGCATGTCGGCTCTCCCAGGTGTCGCCCATGTTTTCTAAGTTCGAAATCATGTGAGAAATCACAGGCTCTAAGGATAAACATCCAACTCAGCCAAGTCTTTGTAATGTTATTTTTTAAACAATATATCACAGGTTCAGTACCACGGCGAAGAATATATAGCATGCTGAATCCTAATCACTAAGTACGTCTATTTAGAAAGAAACAGCGCGTACCTTTTCATACTTATCCACACGAACTAATGCTTTCATGAGTGTGGTGTAAGTAACAACGTCGGGTTTCAAGTTCTGCACACACAAATAATGCACGCGACTTAGCTTAGAAATATATCAAGCCCACTGCACCAAGTACTAATATAATTTCCACTCACATTATCTTTCATGTACTGCAACACAGAAAATGCTTCGGCATCTCTCCTGTCCTCCCCAAACGCATTAATCAACGAGTTTAGAGCTAAGATGCTAGGTTTCAAACCGTCGCTTCTCATGACCTTAAATGCATTCACAGCTTGCTCTGATAATCCCTAAAAGCAAGTACACATGGTTCTTAGCCTTGACGAAATAAATCTCAATCACGAAGAAATAAAATCTTGGTTACCTTTAACACTAGGAGGAGATTATACAGGAGGAAGTTATTATCTCATCATATCTCTAATCTCATACAAATATTAAGTTCATATAATTTCTATTCAATGATAACATAAGTTTGGAAGCTTAGGATATGATATACCTTCTGTGCATAGGCATTGATGAGA
Source organism: Monilaria moniliformis (assembly GCA_034509125.1). NCBI lineage: Eukaryota > Viridiplantae > Streptophyta > Magnoliopsida > Caryophyllales > Aizoaceae > Monilaria > Monilaria moniliformis. The sequence goes on from JAYDZE010084829.1 coordinate 2,418, forward strand.
GCATTGTACATTGTGGAGGAAGGTTTCAATCCAGCCGATTTCATCGCCTCCAAACACTCAATAGCATCATCAAATCTCCCCGATTGTCCATAAATATCAACGAGGGTGGTATAGGTGATAGCATTAGGCAACAGTCCTAGACTCTGCATCCTTCCCAACAAGCCATTCACATCATCCCACCTCTCTTGCGCCCCAAACGAATTAATCATGATATTATACGTAGTTGTGCAAGGCAAACACCCCGTTTCCTGCATCTCCTCAAACAGCTCCTCCGCTTTACCGTGATGCCCTTGCTTACAATGACAATCTATGAGCGTATTCCACGTCACTGTATCCGGCTCAATACCCTCCTCCTTCATCTTACCAAAAGCCGCCATCATATGCTCGAGGCAGTTATACTTCCCAAACGTATCGATCATCACATTATAGAACTGTCTATCAGGAGTCACCCCGCAATTGCTCATCTCCTTGAGAACCTGAAACGACCTCTGCCACTCCCCCCGGTCCCTATAACTAGCCAAGATTCGACTAAACACGTAAGAATTCGGCTTCACACCATTCGCCTCCATCTCCTTCAACACGATCCTAGCACTCTCCCACCTCCCTGCATTCCCATAAGCATCAATGAGCAAGCTATACGTGTGCTCATCGGGCAAAACCCCGCTCCTCTCCATCTCCGATACGACACACTCGGCATCCCTCAAAGCCCCCACCTTCACATACCCTCTCAAGAGAGCATTATAAGCCCTCGTCCTCGGCCTCAATCCACCCTCCTTCAACTCCTCGAAAACAGCCTCCGCCTCCTCCACCCTCCCCAAACCCCCCAACTCACTCACCACAGCGACCACCGTGCTCGTCTTCGGGCTCAGCCCGCTCCCCTGCATCACCCCCAAAAAATACAATGCCCTATCTACATCCCCAGCTTTGGCAAAAGCCGTGGCTACATCATTCAACAACTGCCCATCTAATTCAATCCTATCAGCATCCATTTCACCATATAACTTCTCCAAAATCGACACGTCCACAATGTTATTCCTCATCAGAGATTGAATAATTAGACTGTAATTGACATAATCAGATTGGTACCCATCTCGCCGCATTCTCTCCATCAAATTGAGGGCTTTCTCGAGGTCGCCATTCCTGGCGCACGCGCCGATCAGCGCGTTGTAGGTCAAAGGCGTCAAGCTCCGGCGCTGGGAGAGAAGGAATGCCTCGTAGAGCTTCTCGTTCCGGCCGAGCGCGTTGATCAAGATGGAGTAGAGAAGCTCGTAGCTGAAGCAGAGATTGTGCCTCTGGAGCCAGCTCACCAGAGCGTAAGCGGTGGGGAAATTGGAAGGCGAGGATGAGAGGTTTTTGATAAGGGAGTGCCAGAGAGGGGCCGGAACGGCGCCGTACGACTCGGCGAGGCGGAGCTCGACCAGGTCGAGGTGGGTGGGGGGGTCGGGTTGGGGCGGTGGCTGGTTGGAGAGGAAGGTAAGGAGTGGGGCGAAGTCGTAGTGAGGGTTTGGGAGGATAGCGACGTCGTAGAGGTCGTGGTCGTCGGCGCTGATTGTGGTGAGCTGCTGGGAGGCGGCGTGGAAGTGGTGGCGGTGGCGGAGGAGGGGGGGAGGGGGGAGGAAGTGGAGGGGCGGGTGGCGCAGGTGGAGGAGCGGGGGAGGGAGGAGCAGAGTGTTCATTGGGGTTGGGGTTTATTATCTTGAGGTGGCTGAGCAACTTACAGTTATCGGTTTCTTCTTTTCTCCATACCTTTTCTCCATAAAATCATCTGCGACAACAGATATTTTTGGTGGATAAGCGTCATCAATGTCGGAAGCCGCCAAATCAATCTTTAGATATGGAATCGAATCAAGAATTTATTTTTATATAATACTCCATCCGTCCCTTGTTAAAAGTCTCACTTTGTCATCCAATTTGCATTTTACTATTTTTGGTAAGTAGGTTTCACAATTCACTAACACATTCTACTTGCATTCAATTATAAAACTAATATATAAAAGTGGACTCACGTTCCACTAACTTTTTTCACTCACATTATCTTACTTTTCTTAAAACCCGTGCCCTTTTCAAATGGGTCACCTATTGGCGGACGAATGGAGTACTTTTTTCTGAATTGAATGAAACTATAGTTTTTTAATTTGTTTTATTATATATGATAGTTAATGACTCACATAATATTATTATTATTATTATGCTAGAACATTTTAGTTGGGTAAAAAAATTGACATTAATTTTTAATTAACGAGCAACGTAAGTAAATACAAATCATATCTGTATTTCTTTAATCAAACTAAAAAAGTTATTACATAAATCAAAATTTCGCTATAATTTAAGAATTATCTAAATATAATAGCCTAAAACTTAACTTCGATGTTCACTTACCATTTTACTATAATTTTAATCTAATTTCAACATAATTAAAAATAATATAAAATAATTATCCATAAATATTGTAATTGAGTGGTTGAAGTCGTAATTGAAAAATCATCAAAATAAAAAAAGTGATTGAATCAAGATGAATATTAATAATTTTAAAAAATAATTAAATAGTGAAGAGGTTGGATAGTCGGGTGATTACTTTAGAAATATATTTGACCATTTTACCCCCAAAAGATTATAGGTGTACCTTTGGAGTGTGCATCTCTCACAAGTCTATGTTCTCTCCCCGCCGCTCGTCGTGTTGCCGCTCACCTATGGATTTCTTGCTCCTCACAACCACAAGAAGTGAAGATGTTTCTAAAGAAAAAAGTGGAGTTGATTGGTGACTTGTAATATGTGGGTCTTTCTAATTTTTTTCATGATTAGATTAAGGATATTTTAGGTTTTATATATAATGGGCACAAATGTTTCCACAATAATGAAGTTGATGAAAGGGATTTGTACTTGACAACTCTTGGATTCAGATTCGTCAGATAATATGGTTTTAAGGTCAGCCGCAACATTATCCTTTAAGTATCCATTTTCTTATATTATTTATCAATTGTTCATGAACCGCACATCATCTTTTACCTCATTCTTTAACCAACAGAAAACACTCATTTCCCAATCCCTTAACTATCCATTCCTTGCACTATTTATAGATCTCATCTTTTAATTTTTTATTCATTTCTTGTTTCTCATATTTATTACATATTATATGTAATAAATTGATGCAAATCTCATATCATAGATTGATGATGATGCAAGGGGATCGATGCAATCAGGGTGCTCGCATGCATAGATCTAGGGTTGTCTATGTAATATTCTCTTTTTTTTTCAATATACATATTTATGGCATTGGAAGATGAATATTGTAATGTTTGTATTGTTGTTGTTCTAAAATTCACAACTAATTATAAATTTGCAACCAAATTTACAATTCGAAATAGGTTAATCGTGAATATAAGCTAAAATCGTATAATCCACAATCTAGCCAATGTTTGGTTGTGAATAATAAGCGTAATTCACAACTAGGTTATTGCTAGATTGTGAATTAACCTTATTTCACCCTCATTAACAACCGAGCATAGACTAGGTTGTGAGTTATAGTAAAAAAATAACTAATTCACAATTGAGAGTGTTTTTAGTTGTTAATTATAGTAAAAAAAGTCATTAATTCACAACTGGGAGTATTTGGAGGTTGTGAATTATAGCAACAAAATATTAACTCACAACTAAGAATATTCATAGCTGTAAATTGTAGTAAAAAAACCTTAAATTTACAACCGAAGTATTCTGGTTGTGAATTATAGCTAAAATCACTAATTCACAATTGAGAGTATTTCGAATTGTGAAATCCGAGGATAAAATAATTTTTATGTTTTTATATTAGTGGATAGATTTTACTTTTGCAATATCATTTTGGACATTTCGTCTTTCACTCTTTTTGATAAACAGAAAACATGCATAAACAGAAATCATCATAGTTGCAAATAGAAACATGCATGCTAATATACTGAAATATGCATTTTTTTTCAAACAAAAACATACATAATATAAATAAAAATTTGCATATTTGCAAACGGTCAACATACATACTACTATACCGAAATATGTACATTTACAAATAAAAATTGGATCATATAATTTTCATTCCCAAATGCATAAATTAATTATCCCAGTTTTTTCTTTATGTAACTAGTGTTTAACTCGTGCGATGTATATGAATTTTATTTGTTTTTTTGGCTCAAATATGAGTTAATTATTTGAGATAGGTAATAATTTGTGTGTACGAATAATAATATTAAATGAAGTGCATTATAATGATTGAAGTCCATAAGACTTCCTAGAAATTTGCATCATATAATTTTTACTTAGGAGAAAATTTGAAACATAGTGTTAATTCTAACAAATAATTTTACTAAGATTAAAAAAAATCATTTTATTGATTTCTATACTGTATATATCGAATTAAATTCAATTATGCGGTTATGTAATTTATTTTTATTTTTAAATACTAAATTGTCATGAAATTAAAATGATGGCCTTTGATGCATTATTTATTTAATTTTAAATTTTGAAGTGGGCTTTTATAAATTTGGGCCATAGGTGGGCCTTATTTTTGTCCTTGGGCCCAATTCTCAGATGTTATTTTAGAGGATAGTCAGATAAAACCCCAGCTCAGCTACAACTCAAAATAAAAACCCCAGCGCAGCCACCGTTTCACAATTGCTCCGCCTCCACACCCGCCAATTCCGACCACCGGAGCGCCATCGCTACCGCCTGCTCAGTAGCGTTGCACCGCCACTCCACCGTGTCCCCACAACTTATATCATCAACTCAGCCAAAAATCCGTTACCAAGAGCTTCAAGTGCAAATCCCTAGCTCAAGCTAGCAAGCTCAGAACAACGTTGTCAATATGGGAGGGTCTAGACATCAGTTGAATAAGTCCCATAAAACTCGATTTGCTTCGAAATCTTCCCGCAATGTTCATAAAGTTTCTTCTCAAGGTTATATTTTATTTTTATACGAATTTCGCATATTGTATAAATTTGATTACTCGTGTTGCAATTTAAATTATTGTTCTTTTCTTATCAGATAAACACAAGATGTCAAGATCTGATGGTGGTATTGCTAAAGGAGCAAAGGCCGCACGGTTGCAACGTAACAAAATGGTACCTTTGTTTTTTCTTTTTTTGTTTATGTGTTTTTTGTTAAGGCCAGTGTTAAATTATATTTTTTGCAATCAATTTGAAGCTTTTCGTTTTTAACATGTTTTGAACTATTGTGCACTGTAGATGAGAGAACAGAAGAGAGCGGCAATTTTGAAGGAGAAGAGGGCATTGTCGGGGCCATCAAGCCCCCCTCGTGTTATTGTAAGTGTGCTTGCTGTTTTTGTTAAGCTGGAGATGCCTACTATTTTGTTTTATATGATTTTATGAATATTGTAGGTGCTCTTTGGGCTTTCAGCTTGTGTGAACTTGAATGCTGTTGAAGAAGATATTCTATCACTGTTGTCTGAAGAGGGAAGTGCCACTACTTTCCCAGCTGTTGCATCATCAGAGTACAAACTAAGAGTCACAGTACGTTTGTAATATCATCTGTTGCCTTTATGCTCAATCTAAGCATGGCTTCTGGAGTGATGTGGCTGCTTTGATGCTATTAGAATGTTATGATGCTTCTAGCAATCGAACTGAGTTCTTGAAATGCTTCTTTTTCCTTTTTAATTTAATTTTTGCTTGAAATTTTATCTGATTATTCTGTTGATTTGTTGTGGTTAAAAGTGTAATGCTTGTTGCCTTTTAGTATATTAGTAAATGAGTAGAGGGTCTGTAGAGTCTTTTTTTTAAAAGGGTATTAACTTATGTTTCGAATGATAGGTTTTAAAAGCTCCTCATGGCGATCTTGTTGCGTGCATGGAAATGGCAAAGGTACTTTATTTGTTCTTCCGTAATCAATGATTTGGCTGATCTCTGAGTTGCATATATGTCTTGCTATTAACATATTTCCTATCTCTTGTGCATGGGAATATATATCTTGCAGGTTGCTGATTTACTTGCTTTTGTGGCATCTCAAAACTCCTTACATGAAGCAGATGATACTGGTAGTTTCATCGATTCATTTGGCTCTCAGTGTCTTTCTGTGTTTAGAACACTTGGTCTACCAAGCACCACGGTGCTGATTCGTGTATGTAATATTTCCCATACTTCTTCTGCATGCCTTCATTTCTCCCTCACCTATCGTTTCAAAAACTTGAGCAAATCCTCTGATTTTCACTTCAGGATCTACCTGAGGACTTGAAAAGAAGACACGAACTGAAGAAGATGTGCATGTCAATGCTTGCTCCTGAATTTCCAGAAGATTGTAAGTTTTACCCCGCAGATAAAAAGGATGAATTGCATAAGGTGCGAAACCCTGAAATTAAACAATATCACAAATTGATCACATTTGTGATTTCCTGCTGGTCCAATTTCTTTAGTTGGCTTCCCCAATTTTTATGAGCTCAGATTTCTTTCTTTGTTATAGTTTATGTGGCTTTTCAAGGAACAAAGGCTTGCAGCACCTCATTGGCGAAACCAACGTTCTTACCTTATGGCTCAGAAGGTATAACAAAATCAATATTATGTCTTCTGTTAGCATTCTGCACAGTTCAAGTTTTAGGTTACTTAATGAGCCAGATTTTATCACACTTATTGAAGTTATTGTATAAATGTTATCAGTGAGATAGTATAAAGCTCCTCATATCTTCATTGCGGTGAAACAGTTTTGGTGGACTGATCTAATTTGCTGTGTATCCAGAGTGTACTTTGATTATCTGAAATATGTTATGTTATAAGCATTCACGTTCATCCACCTTAAATCACTAAATTTATCCCAATACTATCCTCGTATAATCTTTTTTGTTGAATAATATGAAGAGAAAACGTTCCTTTTACTGTCACTGAGATAGAAAAAGGTCCCTGATATCATCATTGTGGTAACTGGATCTTGGTAAAACAGTTCTGGTGAACTGATCTAGTTTGCTGCTTATCCAGTGTGGATTTTCTCTGAATTATGATATCGCAGCATGAATCGCCCAGATATGATCCCTTTATAATCTCTTTGTTGAAGAATATAAAGAAAAAAAAAGGCTTCACAACCCACTTAGTGTTCTACTTTTTTATAATTTTCCCCCTAGATTGTGTTTTGGAGAGTTGACATGAAACTTGATTGATGTGTCCAGTAGTCATCTATAAGAGATACATACTGTATATTCAACTGTAGGCCAAGTTATTACAGCCAATGGGCTGGTATCTTTGGGATCATGCTACTCTGACACATTAACCATCAACATGCAACAGGTTGAAATGGAAGTGTATGATACCAGTAGTTCTGGAAAATGCACACTTGTCCTTGCTGGTTATATACGTGCACACAGCCTCTCAGTTAATCAACTGGTGATATATTCTGCCTCTGTCATTGTTTTGCATGAATGGAATATGCTCTCTGTCTGAATGTTTCTAGATCAGGTTCACATTGCTGGAGCAGGGGATTTCCCATTGTCTAAGATTGAACTTCTTAGGGATCCATGTCCCTTGAATCTAAGGAAAGGAGCAGACCTCATGGACTCTGAGAATGACTCCCAGGTTTGTTGTCATTCCAGTAAAGTAGCCATTCTTTTCTGCAAATGGTTTGTTTGGGTTCACTCTTATAAACTGTCCAAGTCCGCATTTGTATTTTTGATATTTTGTTTGTCTGAAGAATGCCTTATGTGCTACGGTTACTCGGTATATATTCTATAGGCTGGAAATGCATGTTTTTCTTTTTACACACTACAACATTACTTTGAAGGCAAAATATTGAAACTTTTTTTCATTCTCTTGTTGAACTTATACAAGACAAATAAATAAATAGAAGGGGAAAGAAGTTAAAGTGCAATTTTTTTTTTGTTATACTTGTAGCAGAAAGTGTTCCTAAGATGAATAGATGCAGGTGACGGCCTGTCAATTTTGTCTAGTCTCAAGACACAACTTGATAACTCTTCACTAATTGATACTCAATATTCATCTAGCAGTCTCCTGTGCAGGTGTTTGATGCTTCTTTATTAGGAATTCACCATTGGTCTCTTTTATTCATTCTTCTATTGTTCGTTTTCAATTAGCAGGTGGTGACACACCTTACTGCTGATCCAATGAAGCAAGAGCCTTTAGTTGTTGAAAACGCTCCTGATATATTGGCAGGAGAACAGGTATACACTGTTATTGGCGCTTCATGTTTTCAGCTTCTGGATAGTTTTTCTGGTTTTCTCATCTGTATTCTAGTTAATTCTAGCTGATTAATTTTTGCCTCGGCTAAAATTTCCTAGCGATATCTCCGCAATATTCTTGTTTGAAGGTGACCTTTCCCGTGTGTATGTGACACGTGGAAATTGTCTACTCTTTGTTATTCTGTTTCTTCTATAGCTCAAAATAGTATCTACTTAGAATTTGTTCTAAGGTATTTGTATGTTTCAATTCAGACATGGCCTACGGAGGCAGAAATGGCTGACGCAGACAGAAATCGCAAGGAGAAGAAGATGAAAAAGAAGAGGCTTCCTAGGGGCATCTCTGAATACCAGGTTGGATGTTGTCTCCATCATCTAAAGTCAATTTCACTTAGTTTGTAATATAGTTATTAGTTATGACATACACCAGTTAGATAAATTAGTGCAATGTATATTGATTTGGAACAATTTTCAGGCCGCATGGATTGTGGATGATTCGGATGTTGATTATTCTGATAGTGATGGTGAAGATGATGGTATGGTAGTGGATGATGGTGAGAATGGGTTTCCTGACCAGAAGCTTCGGAATGATTTTGAGTTTGATGATGATCAGGCTTCACTAAATCTGCGAGATTCTGATGAGGAAACTGAAACAGAGTCTGTAATGATGGTAGGTATTTGCTAGTAACTGGTAGATTATTTCAGTAGCATATAGTGGAATTTTCCTCTGAATGAAGCGATTCCTGATAGCGAAATACTAGTCTACATGGATTGAGCTTGAAAATGTCAACAACAATTTTGAGGCTAAACCTAGTCTTGTTAACTAACAACAACATTTATACACTTTTGGATGCCAAAATCTTCTTAGATAAAAACAAAAACAACCAAAAACTGATTCATACACATTAATTTCTTCATTAGAATTGGTTTACTTTCCCAAATCTTTCTTGGAGTAATTTTTCAGCACAGGGTACAAAGAGTTCACTTATTATCCTCGGCCTGAATTTATTTGTCTTCTTTGTCCTACAGGGTGGTGACAACTTAACTAATGAGCAGATTGCTGAACAGATTCGAAAAATCAAAGAAGAACATGCAGAAGATGAGGGTATCTTCCTAAGCATTAATGTTTATTATGTTGGCTTCTTGTAAAATGCCTGTGTGATTAAGCATGTCCAGTTTCTAAAAGATGGTAGCAGTAATAATGAAAAAATTATAAGATTGACTTGTCTAATTGCATTTGTTCCTTCCAGAATTTCCTGACGAAGTAGATACACCAATAGATGTTGCAGCCCGGAAAAGATTTGCTAAATACAGAGGTGTAAAATCATTCAGAACTTCAACATGGGATCCTAAAGTATGTGTTTGCTTTCGATGGATTGAACCAATTTGAATTTTTGTCTCTGGTGATAATGTTGACCAATTCCATGTTTTGGCAGGAATCTTTGCCTCCTGAATATTCTAGGATTTTTGCATTTGATAATTTCACGAGAACACAAAAGCATGTTCTGGCAAAAGCTCTTGATATGTTGCAAGAGGCTGATGAGTGTATACCTGCTGGCTCATATGCAAGGCTGTATATCAAGGATGTTAGTGCTGGCACTGCATCAAAGTTATGCACACTGTCTAAAAGATTGCCAATAATAGCTTCTGGTCTCTTACAGCATGAGTCCAAAATATCTGTGCTACATTTCAGGTTAACTCTTATTGAGTTCTCTTTCATATATAGAATATGCATTAATGATATTTATATTATCTGAAAATATTCAACTTTTCCTATCTCCAGTATTAAGAAGCATGATTCATACGATGCTCCTATTAAAGCAAAAGAAGAACTTCTATTTCATGTGGGCTTCCGGCAGTTTACATCTAGGTAATTTTCTTTCTTATCTTTGTTGCCTCAGGAACAAAAGAGAAATATTTGCTAACTGATCATTGATCTTGTAACCACTTTTGCCTTCTGCCTTTGACAATACAGGCCGATCTTTTCTTCAGATAGTATCAATGCTAGTAAGCACAAAATGGAGAGGTTTCTTCATCCAGGAAGGTTTGCAGTAGCTTCGATATATGCTCCAATTTGTTTTCATTCTCTTCCTCTAATTGCCTTAAAGAGCCAAGGAGAAGACACCTATCCTGCAGTAGCTGCTGTTGGTTCATTGAGAAGTGTTGACCCTGATCGGATTGTACTCAAGAAAATTATTTTAACGGGGTAAGTGACACATGCCTCAGTATCATGGTCTTGATAAATGCTCTGCTTATGTAAATGTTTTTGTATTTGTAGTATTTATGTTCATTGTAACTCCTGGTACTATTGCGATTTTCTAGTCAGATGGGATATTATTTGAGAACTTGTACACACAAAAAAAACTAACAGTATTGTTTTTAACACACATACATGGTAGCTAAATTGGACACGGCATCTAACATATTAGAATGAATCTTATGCAGTTATCCGCAACGTGTATCTAAAACAAAAGCAACAGTGAGATACATGTTCCACAACCCAGAGGATGTAAGATGGTTCAAGGTAATGTGGTCAATATTTGTATGTTCAATTTTCAGCACTTCATTCACAGAACTGTTGGTCTCGATGTATTTAATTTCTTGCGTTTTGGTATTGGTTGCAGCCTGTTGAAGTTTGGTCAAAATGTGGCCGTCGTGGCCGCATTAGAGAACCAGTAGGAACACATGGTAAGTCCATCGCCGAATTATGTGTGGCTAGATGGTTCAATTTAGCAGACAATCATCATCACCTACTCAGTACTTGACTGAATGCTGTTTCGTTAACATCAAATTGTTTTGTTGTTTGATTCAGGGGCAATGAAGTGCATCTTTAACGGCGTCCTTCAGCAGCACGACACTGTTTGCATGAGTTTGTTCAAGCGCAGTTATCCCAAGTGGCCTCAACAATGGTTTCCATTAAACTCTGGATCAGATTAAGCTTTGGCGAGTTCAAGTATGCCTCCATCCATGGAAGCAACAATTTTGGGTTGTATATTTGTTTGTGAGAACGATCCCCTATTTATGTTCTTGCTTTTTGCATATTCAAGTATACGGCATGTAGATGGTTGGCTACGTCCAACTTTGTTGGTGCTGTGTCTTCGTTACTTTTTTCCTGTTGCAACCCACAAGTAACATAACGTTTGAATTGCCATCTTACCCAATGTATTTTCAGGAAATGTCTCGTTATGCTTATTATAGATAATATATTTAATCATTCTCCATGACTACTATGGCCAATATACAAAGTTGGGTTGCCATAAAAGTAATGGATGACACACAATGTATTATCATCGTTATCTAATACGATTAGCGATTTATGTTTTTTTGTAGTTTTTTATTTTATTTCAGGGTCCTACGCGGCATTTTTACAATCTTCTATTTTTATTTATCTCAATTCTTGATTTATACCTTTTTAATTTCATATTTTATATCTAATTTCCCATCTCACATCAAATTTTTATGAAACATCATCAAATAAAAATTTATATAAAAAAGAGATCTTATATTATTTGAGAGAGCATCATCTTATCTGGAATTTAAGAGAACAACATCAAATGTAAAATTATATTCACATGAAACTGTAATCGCCAGCTCAGGAAGTCTATAGTAACACAATCTTTAAAATTATTTGTTCACTTAAAAAAAAGAAAAATAAAGAAAGTGGACTTGATATCTATACAAATTTTATTTTATGAGATACACAATTTCATTGATCGTAACTTTATGTTGAATAAATATAAGAAAGATGCGGATTGTAGATATGAAAAAGAATTATGATTTTTTTGGTCATATAAATCTAGTTTTAATTAAATTTTGGAGGAATATTGAAATATTATTTTTACATAAATTTTCATTTGATAAAGTTTCATTAAAAAAATTATAATGAAATTGCATATTTTCAACTGATTACCATCAAAATTTTTGTGAGATTGAATTGTAAATAAGTAATTTACTTCAAGTTTGATTTTAATAATATTGGTATAATTGAGCTTGTCTACAAATTAGAATTGATAAAGTAAACAAATCAAATTGAAATTAATTAATGTATAAAGCATCAATCTATGGTATATGATCGAAGAACATAATCATGAGAATATTGAAATACTCTTTTTATATAATTTAATTTGATAAAGTTTTCATAAAAATTTGGTATGGAATTACATATTTTATCTGGTCCATTTTTATTTTAAAAAATCTTGCATCATCAACTGATTCCCAACAATTTTTTGTGCAATCGATGGCAAATAAGTTAATATGCTTAAATCTTGAGTTAATAATATTGGTGTAATTGAGTTTGTCACTAAAAATGAATAAAGTAAACAAATCAAGCTCAAATTAATTTGTCAATATTCAACTTGTGATTTAATTCACAATAAATGGAGAAACTATTTATTTGAACAAAATTAATTATTATTTGGCCAAAACAATTAAAAAATGATTTTGCCTGAAAACACACATAATAGTAAAGATGCATTGCATCACCCCTGATTAAATTCTAATTAAATGTAAATAAACTAATTTAATTAATTAATTTTAATTAAGGCAAATGGGTGCTCATATATTTTTGCCAATAATAACTAGTCTACATAGAATAAGTTGAATTCAGCCTCAGATAACCATCAGCTACAGTGAATTCGGCCGTGTTAAATTCTGAAAAATAAATAGTAAAAAATATTTTGAAATTAACATTTTGAATTACAAACAATTACATATGGATAGCATTCACTTATGCACAAAATAAAGAGTCTGCAAGTTATAGATATCAACAAATAATTTGCAATTTTCACCATTAACATTTAATTTAAATACGTGATGGTCCGTTCAGAATCATTCAAGCGGTGAACATCTTCTATATATATATATAATATATATAATAAAAAGATCAATCTCAAGGCATCCTTTCCCTCACTCAAAGTGGGAAGAAACATAAGTATCTGATGAGTGACATCTAAACCAATTCCATAACTAACTTTCTTGGAGCCCACAAATAAGAAACATATAAGCTAACTATAACCTTAACCTCTATCTCAATAAAGCTTATAGAGAAGAACACCAAGCCAAATTATCCGGCACTTAATTCAAGAAAAAGCTCAACTAGAAAAAAAAGATACAATTCACACATATTCCACCTTTATATCATTGTTTTATCTGCAACAACTTCAAAAATCAAAACCCGGACGAGATATGAGCATATATGATCATACAAGAAAAGTACAGATTTTGATCATCACTTCATCAGACAGTCCAATAGCTGACCTTGATTAGCCATAAGACGCTTAAACTATGAGCAGATGCCACACTCGTGAGCCATAGGTACTAAAATTTTGATAAATGCTGAAAATATTGAAAACGTTCAGTGCTGCACCAATCGAAACTTATTTGAATAGATTAATAAGCTTAAATTCATTGAAAGTTTCACATTATGCTACAAAATCTTAACAAAATGCATCTATGTTGCTTCAAGGCACATAAAATAGTCAATATTTAAGGCCAAAGAGATACCTGTTTGTTCTATATATGTTAACGAGAACAATGACAGTTTGAATACTACCTTAACGAAAAAATTGGTAAAATTTTGTTACTCCAGATCCAAATTGCAGATTCTAGCATGGTTTGAAGCTTCAATTCATCTAAATATTTTCACCTGGGGGAAGCTCTGCAGGTTTTGGAGAAGTACCAAGTACCCGATCCATGTCAAAACGAACTTCGATGTTACGGACACTATAACCAACTACCATAAGCCAATATAGTAGCTTTGCAAGTTCAGGAGCACTTGTTTCTGTTAAGCTAGTCTGTAAAAATCAAACACTCAATTAGAAAAATCATTGCAAGTGCTTTAGCCTTGTTTAAAGAGACATGTATGTTTTGAAAACATATTGCTCGACCCACAATGACAATTGCAAGGTGAACCATATGATAGGCATCCACGTGTTGCACGATGCTACTCTAATAGAGATTAAAAGAAAGAAAAGGCAATAGTTTCAGCAACAACAAGGCTCACCTTCATCTGGTTAGGATCAGAAACCGCCAACAGACGTTTTATGAATGTGTTCATTGCTAGCACGACATCCTCTCCAGCACTACTTGTTAGCTCCTGCAAGAATTCAATTCAGGAATATTAACCTGTCACATAATACTGTTTTGTGGTAGAAAATTTAAGAGGGAGCTTTCCAGTTAGGCATAGTCTCAGAGATATAAAAGGAGGTAACTAGAAATTCTACTCAGCCGATAACCAAATCATTCAATGCTTCAGTACTAAAGAACTAACTGGCATGAAACTAGGGTATAAATTATCTCCTTCCCTTTGAAATTCTTATTCTTAATATTAGCATATATTTATCATATTTCTTATGGTCACTCTGTATCATAGGCAGTTCAAGAATGCTTTAATTGCTCCAGTGAACTTAAGCGAAATTGATTGATACCTTGATATTTTGGGGCTCCAGAGTTTTCAAATATTCCAATAGTTCATTCTGTCCATTTAAAGATTCTCTTCCTACTTGATGGTTCAGTTCCTCAATTTCTGCTTCAAGCAGCTCTATGTATTTCACTGCATCAATTGTTTCGGGACCTGAGACATTGTTCCATCTTATGACTTCACCTGATACCTTTTTCTGCGTCCCTGGTGCATAATCTGGAGCATCCTTCATATCATACAGTAAGTCAGAGAAAAACCTGGTCAAAAGTGTGTTCTTCTTGAATAAGGGTTAAGTAACAAACAAAATTATGGTAGAATGGAACCCGAGCTAGATATTTGCTATATCTTGAAAAAGATTGAAAACAAACTCGACCGTAATAGTTCCCAGGTCAACTCCTTGTTTAGAGCAATAAAACTGCTTCCAGATAAGGAATGGCAACAATTAAGAGAGATGTATCACTATATTTTCAGTCAATAACTTTATCCAGATAACTTTAAGCCTCATTTATTGAATTTCAAGATGCATAATTAACATAATCTGCACCACAGTGCAGCAATAGGATTCCTCTTCTGGTATTAGCTATCTGAGACAATTGACAGTGGACATAAGCAGTCTGGGGTATCATCTCCATTGTCAGAAATAAATGACAAGAGAAAGCAAATCTTCAAGTATTGCTCTCTCTCATGAAGTCAAGAAATAGTAGGCCGAACTCTAGTTTTCTCCAGAAATTCAGTACGATTGAAAACATACATTCTAACCCAAGACGAAGAAAAAGCCAATTGTGGAGAAAGCAAGCAGAAAGAACTCACATTTTTCTCTTGTGGTTCAGGAAGAGCAACTTGTTCCAAACTCTGTTGCAATTCCAGCCGGTATTGAGCATTCCTAAACATATATCCAGTCATCAAGACACTGTACATTAGTTGTGCCAAGTTTTCAGCAACCTGAAACAGAGTAGATTGGTACCAACGTCACTCACACGCTATAAAGAACATCTTCCATCTTGCTCGTTTCAACCTAACAGAATGCCACCAAATTGGATTTTTAAGATTGATAAATCACTTACAGTGGCGACTGTCACAGAAAAAAATTGTGGAGGTAGAGTTCCAATCATATTTGTCACTGTCTGACGCATCGCATCAACTACCTATAGTAGAATCATCATACCGTAAAGACGTTGACCGAGAACATCATCCATTCGAGGATAGACTGCTTAAATCGAACTAACAACTTAGCAATGAATGAAAAAGCTGTTACCCATCAATTTACATTCTAGCTAGGAAGCCAAACTCGCTGAGGCATTTTCACAAACACTTTTATAAAATATGGATAAAAGAAATGAAATTTCAGTTTGAAAAACCTGCTGCGGGGCTCTCTTGACGAACAACTCCATGAATTCAGGCTGCACGTTCTGCACATACTCCAGAAGAATCTCCCTCCTACTTTTAGGCTGCAAATTGACATTAATTTATGAATCATTCAATTAATTTTTTTTTTAAAAAAAAACTCCAAATTACCAGTTTCCCATTGGGGGGTTTGGAATCGCCGGAAATAGGAGAATTATTTTTGTCATTTTCGGTGGCTCCGGCGACTGTAATTCTTCCTCTAGAATTGAATTGTGTTCTTGGCAATCGGAAGGGAGGGGGCGGCGGCAAATACGACGTCGTGGCAGTAGAAGAAGGAGATTGTGCCGACGAAGACAAGAGAAACGAAGAAAGCTTCAACGTGAAAGACGACATTGCAGAGTGGTGAGAAGTAATTTGAAACTTCAGAGGAAGTTACTGCTGCTTTGCTGCTTGCTGTAGAGAGAACCTCCCCATTAGCGGTAAAAGGAGCTATTCTTGCTTCACTACTCAGTCTACTCTGTCAGATAAAAGTCCATTTCACTGTCCCAGAAAATTAATATGATTTTATATTTTAGGCCTAACAATCAGAATAATTTATTAGTCTGCAATATTTAAAATCACCAATTTAACCTAAGTTTGACTAAGGTCGATGGATTTTTGGGAAAACAGCAACACATTAATAGGGAGCCGACGAGCTGATTTGTGACTGAATAGAAAAAAAACTGATATTACAATCGAAAATTGAATTATGACTGAATTTTTTGAAATTGAGTTATGAATTTAGGAGTGAATCTATGATTTAAAAAAATGGACAAAAAATTATATTTTATATTAACAAATGAATTTGGATAGATAAAGTGTTAATTTTTATAAAAAATACAAAATACAACATAATAATAATAATAATAATAATAATACTTAACACCAACTTCGGACATGCCACATGTACTAACTCGTGACTCGTCTATACATTTACTTCAGATTAGCTAATGACTTGACCAATGCAGCTGCTACATGCTCAAATTAGGCGGGATTATGTTTTATACTTGAGCCCCAATTCTATCCATGCATGTGTGTGTATATATATATAGCTCTCAAAATATGTAAATAAATAAGCAAGAATGATACACTGATATTATTTCCTTGAATCCTAGTCTAAATATGACGTCTGACCATTTCAATAAAAACACATTTAGCAACGACAGGCCGAGGTAGGATCGGGCGGTGTAGACCGACTCCACCATCAATATACGAGTATCAAAATATGTATTAAATTCGATCGTTCGAACTGCCGTCAACCCCATATTCAAGCTGTTATTGAAGAAAATTGCTCTACAGATGTATTAAATCAAGAAAATTATAAAAATCTTGAATTGAAATTACAAAACTCCGACCCTCTAATGAACAAATTTTGAAACTATATTGTGAACTTCTAAAAATAAAATAACATGATGAAAATATGTCGGCCGATGATACTTTTTATGTATGTACATGGAGCCCACACTGTAAATTTAATTAAAGTTAAAATGAATATGTTAAAATAATATAGTTGGCTGGTTGTAGTGTGTGAATAAAAACTAATTTTAATATTTGTTACTGTAGAAAACGTGACAAGATCTTTGTGGATACAAACAAACAAAAACAAATATTTTCATTAGAACTAATAAATAATTTTTAATATGCAAAGAAGTGTATTTGAGGTTTAGTATGTATATAACTGAATATTAGCATTTACTTGATTTATGATCTCATAAACTTTAAAATTAGAATATCGAAAAAATAAAGTTTTGAGCCCGGAACATATTTTATGTGATGGAATTTTAGACGGGGAACACGAGTAAACAATTTTGCAAAATTCTAAAAAGATGTTTGACATGATGGAATAGAATGTGGGAGAATGATATATAAATTCATTTTATTATATCAAACATTTCATTTTCTCTCGTACCAATTACTTACATTTCATTTTTCTTCATTCCATTCCATTATAGAATATCGAAAAAATAAAGTTTCGAGCCCAGAACATATTTTATATGATGGAATTTTAGATGGGGAGCACAAGTAAACAATTTTGCAAAATTCTAAAAAGGTGCTTGACGCGATGAAATAGAATGAGAGACAATGATATAAAAGTTCATTTCATTATATCAAACACTTCATTTTCCCTCGTACCAAATACCTCATTTCTATTTTTCTTCGTTCAATTCCATTTCATCATAGCAAGTACATTTTAATTGCATCTTCATTTTGGCACAAATATATTTGAAGAACAGAAGCAGCATAAAAATCGTTTCTTGATCCCCAAATCCAAATCTAAGGCTTACCCAGAAAGGGAGGAATCTTCTCCCTCACAATTCCCAACACCCACTTGTCATAATAAAACCCCTCTTCTGATTTACAGTGGCAGTATATCTTCTGCTTACCCAATTGATCTTCAGTAAAATTCCCAAGATTTTAATCCCAAATTCAACCCTTTTCCCGATTGATTCCGAGCATCCGAATCCTTTGTCGTTTTTAGCAGAATGCTCCAAACGTGAAACTCCAACTCAAAACCAAGAAAATGATTGTTCCCACCCCATTCACGTCCCCTCTCTGTCAAATAGACTCAAGTTTTTCCCTCTTTCGTTGAGGAATTTCATCATACGTTTCCTTCTGCCGCCCGCCGCCATTGATTCATGGCCTATCCCCGGCGGCGTAACCACCACCTCAATCGACTCTTCCCTGCTGTATCCGCCATTTCCGCTGCCATCTTCCTCCTCTTTGTTTTCATCTCTTTCCTTGCGCCTTCGCCTGTCGAGAACGATCACATCCACCACACAAGGGTATCTAATCCTTTTCGAAACAGGGTTCGTGTTTTTTTTGGGTCTTTCTTTGGGGATGATCTTGCCTTGTTAATTTGTTTAAATGTTATTGAGCTGGTTTAAACGCATCTTAATGTTTTCTTCTTTTGGTAGGATGTTAGTGAGGTTGAAGTGAATGGAGCGGCGCAGATATTTCGCATTCCGGTTAGGTTTTTGTGTTTGTTTTATTTGTTTGATGTTGGTAAGTGAAAATGCTGATTGATTGGATCCGTGATTTGTGCTAAATGAGATATTTATTGGTTGATGAGATCTAGGACAGAGGAGTTCATGATGTCGATCTTTGGAGTACAAAGAATGCGGGATTTTACTACGGCTGCAGCAATGCTACCACTAAATTTGCAAGTATGTACACTTGTTTACGGCTTGTTAAGCTTCACCTATGTTCTTTTGTTCATGCTGGTTCTGTCCTATTGGTTTATTTGATGTTTTGAACATTGTGGATTCTCAGCATTATATATGTAAGTCCCTTCTGCTGAACATTTATATTTCACATTGGCATAACAGAAGCTGCTGACATAATTAGGTCTAATCGTTACTTGGCTATTGCAACCAGTGGAGGTCTAAACCAGCAAAGGACCGGGGTACTAATCTTCTCCTTGCAATCATGTAGATTTTTCATGTAGATTTTTTATTTTTATTTTTCTACCATAATCTGTTAACTTACTAATAAGAATATCTTACTGTATTCCCTTCCAAGTGGCTGCTGAATCATTCTGAAAATTTGTGCTGTGAACTGGTCCTTTGGATTTGATAGTTGTTGATCAATCTGGGATAAATTTGTCATGTTAGAAAAACACCTAGTTAGAACTTTTTAGGTTTTGCTTTCTTTGACTTTTTGTTTTAAGATCTGTAAACATTTGACACAATCATAGGTGAGAATTAGATAATTCCCCAGTATGCTTGGGTAGTTGTAATTCAAGATACTATGCATCTGATTAATTCCCCAATATATGAGGCTGTGGCATCTCTCTCCTGCATGTCATGTAGCCCCACTGATATTGGATATTAGTTTGATGTACTAATATGTATTTCCTTTGCACACGAGGTAGTTGTAAATGCTCGATTTTAGTATCATTCTATAACCATATCCAGTAAAGAGGTTAACATATAGTGTCTTCAACTAGAGAGTTGGAGATTAATTTTTTCAAACTCAGCCATACTGAATGACTGTAGACTGTATGATATCTCTTTAATGGACAGTATGTTATGTCTGTTCAATTGCATTTCTATTTCTCTAATTGCTTTTGGGCATTTACATGATAGTTTGATTAAAAAAAGTGCACCTAGATTATGTATGCATTTTGAGCTAAATCAGGTGCTTATGTTATTTGCTTTTGCTTATTCTATTCAGATCACAGATGCTGTTGTTGCTGCGCGGATCTTGAATGCCACCCTTGTTGTCCCAAAGTTAGACCAGAAGTCTTTCTGGAAGGATGTTAGGTGAAATATTGGTCCATTCTGAAATTCTTATTAAAATTACTTCTTCCTGCCGACTCAATGTTGCTCTCCGATACAGTAACTTTTCAGAGATCTTCGATGTCGCTTGGTTTATATCATATCTCGAAAAAGATGTAAAAATCATAAAGGAGCTCCCACAAAGAAGAGGTCAGACATGGAATCCTTATACGATGCGTGTTCCCAGAAAATGCAATGAACGTTGCTATATTAGTCGGTTATTACCTGTACTGACAAAGAAGCGTGTAAGTTGATTAATTTCTAAAGATATACTTCTTGCACTGCTTTGTTTTCTGATTTATGTCCTCAAATATATGGAGGTTCCGCATGTGAATTTTTAACAAATTATGCAAAGGCTTTTCTATGTTATGCAATCTGTGTTTATGACCCACTTCAGTGTTATATGTCTATTTCATATCTTTGAAATAACATGAACATGATCTGATGAGTTAAAGGAACAAAAGCCATTATGCCTCTATTTTGCATATGTTGTAGTTTCAGATTTATATTAGCCCTTCAACTATCCAAATTGCATAACCTATTACTTTCCTGCCAGAGAGAGAATGCTGAACTTTTGTGCCTTTTAGACATTAAGAATACTGGACTATTAAAAGTAATCATTGCCCTTGTGGAATCAGAGCTTAATCTTCAGTGTGAGGGCCTTGAACACCAAATTCTTCCTTTGACTCTCTGGTGTCGTCCATGTAACTAACTGACTGTTTTTGTCACAAAAAAAGAGAGGCCAAAAACATCATCTTACTTGTGGATTAATACTCACCCTTTAAAGCTTCGTAGGATGTTCTGTTACACTTGGACTTACTCCCAATTGTTGTTGGTTGAATTTGCAGCTATAAAGATAGAAATGTATCTTGCCTATTATTTCCAAAATATTCAACTAATGAATGGAACCTTTCTTGTTGTTGCAGGCTGTTCAGTTGACCAAATTTGACTATAGACTCTCTAATAAACTGGACTTAGATCTGCAAAAGCTTAGATGCAGAGTTAACTATCATGCCCTGAAGTTCACTGAGCCGATCCTTGAAATGGGTGCAGAACTGGTGCGAAGAATGAGGATGAAGAGCAAGCATTACATTGCCCTCCATCTAAGGTTTCTACTCATGGTTCCATCCCCTCTTGTTTCATCTTTTATGCCAGCATAGCTCTGTTGTAATGTCTGGTTTTTTCATATTTTAGCTCTTCAATTTTGTACATTCATGGTTTCACTGTTGAAATATGTGTTTCTTCCACTTTTGGGTATCTATAATGACTTACATCTAATAAGTTGGTTGGCATCAACAAATATCTAGAACTTTTTCTGCTCCAGTTAATATGTTTTTAATACCTCTACTAGAATGGGGATGAAGGATTATTTTTGACATGCCTGTGTTTGTTTTCAACAGGTTTGAACCTGATATGCTTGCATTCTCAGGATGTTATTATGGTGGAGGAGACAAAGAGAGGAAGGATTTGGCAAAGATCAGGCGGAGGTGGAAAACTTTACATGTAATGATTCACAGATACTTTGAGAGGCAGAATATTTCAAAATCTGAATGAGGGAATAATTGTGCAGACAGACACACACACACCCAAATGTCTCAAAAAGGATCATACATTTTTCAGGGAAATTCTATTAGTACACTCATCTGGGTGTACATGTAGTACACACGCCACTCACATGATAATATTTTATTAATATAAATTAAAATAAATAAAATATTATCATGTGGAGGTGGGTGTATCACATGTACATGTACTACAGAATTTCCCCATTTTCACTAATCTTTTTTACTTATTACTTATTTTAATATAGGTTGATGGGTGGTGCGTGGTGTGTCACTTGAGTTTTGTAAAACATACTACTATATTCTTAGTTTTTGGGAAAATTGTGGATGCATGTTTAGTTTGGTTCTCAAATAAAAGGGTAGTCAAGATGTATTGAGTTCACTTCTTTCTGTGTTTCATCTGTATATTGAGCTGTCAAAGAAATAGCATGCGGAGGCGGATGTTATAAGAAATTAAGAATCATCTCTCTCTAACAGGGATTATGAAGAATAATTAAGATTCTTTGTTGCTTGAATTTGCAGAACCCTAATCCAGAGAGAGAGAGAAGGCAGGGAAGGTGCCCTCTTACTCCTGAGGAA
>JAYDZE010084939.1:0-24782 GCA_034509125.1 Monilaria moniliformis
ATTGTTAATTGACTGGCACACTTGCTTGTTTCATGATATATGTGATATAATGTGTGAGGATAAGTTGGGGTTTGTCAAAATGGTATACACACCAATTGTAGATGATTGGGATCAACGTTTATTTTATATGCTTGATATTTTTTCCAACTCTACTCTTGCTCAAGATAGAAATATACGTATATAGGGATATATATGCAGATGCATTTATATTTACTTTTTTTGTTTGTACGTGAAGCGGTATTCCATCATCGTCGTCGTCATTATTATTATTATTATAAAAATTTATGATTGTTATCTTTTGTGTGCACTAGACAAATTTATAATGCACATGTGCAACAATCTCAAATGATATTTATGATGCGCAAGTTAAATCTTTATTCTTGTGCATGCGCAATTACCTGCAAACCACACATACTCAAATCAAAAGAGACATTGTGTATGAAATTTTAGCCTCCATATTACCCACTCTACACTATTAGTTTTGTTTACGACTATTTAGACTTTAATGAAGCCACAAATTTTATTTCAAATATTAAACCTTCTGTTACGCACATCAAATAATTAAAGATAATCTGATTAATTTTATAATTAGTTTTTTCAACCCAAGGTGCTGCTGACAATTGACAAAACCTTTAGAATATAATGGTGTGTGTGTATGTATGTATCTGGGGAAGGTTGATCGATAATATATGTTTTAATTAGAAATTAAAAATTCTCTTTTCAAAAGGGAATATTGATGTTTTGGAACCTTAGTGACTTCATTTCCAATTCTCAAATCTCATTTCTATATATACAGCGTTGATGGATGGAGCAAAAGCAAATAAAAATAACATTCTTTTTATTGAATATATACTTAATTTCTTAGCTTTTAAATTTGTCAATTTAACCCAAGACTGAGAAAGTCAGAAAATTGAATTTATTTTGGAAAGAGGCATTAAAACGTGCTCTCTTCTTCGCTGTTGTAAATGGGAACAGGACAACCGCACAACTTATCAGTATCTCAATCAAGGAAATTTAAAAGTATATCTTGTCCCTTCTTTTCACCTAATCTTAGATGGGGCTACCTTCTCATAATTCATCACTAGAACAATAATAAACAATAATTTATTTAATATTTTTCTTCTCACTAACGCACAATTCTCGAAGTAACTCGAATCTCAATCTACTACTGATTAGAGAAAAAACATTTTACGAAGTTGGGTTTTGTAATCTAATTTATTTACTAACTAAGCCATCCTCAGTTAATTTGCACCTAATTGAGGAAATTATCACCTCTCCCTCATCCACTAAATAACGTCTTAGTGACAAGTAAATTGTCATATGGTTAGATTATTGTTCTTTCCTCTCCTTTTTTTGGTTTATTGCACAAGTGGGATTGCTGTGTCTTGATTGCCCCATCAATATATGCATTAAGTGTCATTTCTCTTATTATTTGCTACTTGATCATATAATAAAATTAAGATTAATTAGTACACTAACCCACTCATAAAATGCTAACCTACTATTATTAGTAGCTTCAAAAACCTGGTATAAACATAACCTTTCACGTAACTTTGAGGGTGTAATAAAAGAAGAATGAAAATAATAGACATCAGCTGAGATATGATTGTGCAAAAATTAGAGTGATGAATATGTACATATGTAGTTTCTCTTCAAAAGTAATTAAAGAGAATTAATCACCATATACTTTAAGTATGGATGGTTTACTTTTTGAGTAGTGCTTCCTTTGTAAACCATAAACTTCTTAAAGCAAATTGTTAATACTTCATTAATCACTATATAAAATTTATAACATATGGAAAGATTATCTTTATCGTACCGAAAAGTACCTCCACTAGTTTCGCTAATTGTTTAAAAACAAACATCTTTTCCTAACTTCCCAGTTCTTTTTCTAGTGCCAAACTTATTTTTTAAGGATTTGGATCTAATCTCTGTGATTAGCCACAATAAAATTTCATTTTGTACCAATTATTCAAAATTCGGCGTCAAACTTACACGTGTATTGTGTGTTATACGCATACATATGCATACATATTCCTAAAGTAATTTCGTGGGCATTGCTGACATTTAGTTCACATCAGCATATTTCTTAATTATAATGCCCCATAAATTATTATCAAGATTACCAAATTTACAAAATTAATGATACGATTTATTCTTTTATTCATTTCAAGAGAGGGGAATAAATCAAACTTTCATTTTTATAATTTATAAATTGGATGATCTAATAATAACTTATAAGGCATCAGAATAAAAATAATACTAAAAAGAAGATTAACCAAAACTTCTAATATAGACTTAATGCAATGATGAACAAATATTAGCAACCAACAGTGATTTTGTACGTCCCCTATATAAAGAACGAATGTTTACTAACAAAAGTGTCTATTTGAAGACATTTAATTAAGTAATAAACACTCTTTATGTTGAGAGAGAGGTATGATGTTCAATCCTCACCTCCACAATTCATATAAAATATATTTAAAGGTAAGTACCATCAGGTTTTTCATATTTTCGAGAGAATTAAATAAATTTTAATAATTGCAATAATAAATTTAAAAATCATACCCCAATGGACTCCAAAACCTTAGACATTTGGCGAGGCAAAATTGTGAAATTCTTGATGTATATTATAATTAACGATGAATGACTAAATATAAAAAAATACCAAATAGTTCGAAAAAGATATAAAAGTAGATGATTTTATAAAGTAATAATTGCATCGCCACTCTCAAGTCCCACCGGAGTAATTGGACTTTGTTACAAGAGGAACTTCAGAAAATTATACAATTGCTCCTAAGCATAAAACGTAAACGTAAGTCTTATATGTAAGAAATACAGCAAAAACATAAATATGTATTTATTGATAATCTAAATGGTCACAATGCACAAAGGTGGTAAATTCTTGGAAATTCACCGCTTTCCAACATTAATTTTTAGTCATAATGACTAATGAGGTTGGTCTAATAGTTTCAATGTGCACAAATTCATGGAAACTAGCATGATATTTACTTCAACTTTTTTATAGTCAATATTCCATATATATGAAGACATTAACCAGAAAAAAAAAAAAAAAAAAGAAGAAAGATTAGTCTTCCATGTTGATCAATATTCTAACCTCATAAATCATAATATATGAGACTCAAATGTTACTTATATCACATATGACGATCATACCTTATAATTAAATAATCTCAAAAATCAGTCAAGCAACACATAAAGTAACTGCTATTTATCAGCGAAACAGTTTTCTACATCCTCTCTCCCTACATAACAACTTCTGAATTTCAGAAACTAGCAATTAAACCAACCAACTTAATACCTTGTACAAGGAATGGATTTTATAAATCATTTTGGTGTAGCACCCTATTTGGCATGCTCTCAATTGATGCCGGTAATATATGGTGCACCCGTCTTCATCACTGACATTTCAAAAGCTCGAGCTCACGTCGACACACCAAGCAGTATCACGCTTCTAGTTGGACAAGAGAGGAGCTGGGGCAAAACAGGCATTCACAAAATGTTACTCAAGGAATCAGCCTTTCCATCTCCGCATAACAAAGCTCTTCAGCTCCCAAATTTTAACAAGCACTGGCAGCAGAGAAGCAACTGGAGATCAGAATTAGTTATACGACAAAATTTTCAAATTACTCAGCTAGAATATATTGTTTTTGTGGCAGTTTCTGCAGAATATATTGTTCGAAGAAGAAAAATGAGAAAACAAACAATATTATCCTATCTTGATCTCCAAAGACTGGCACCATTCAAATAAGAAATATCTAGTCACAGAAAATTATTACGCCTAATATCTATGTGGATGTAAGCTGTCCTATCCGTACAAGTAGGTGCAGGATTTCATTATAGACACAATCACAATGTTTCCAGTAAGCTTTCAGTCAATTAGTAATAAGGTTTAAAGAGAGAATAATTAGGCTGCATTCAGATCGAAAGATAAATTTGAAATCCACAAACAAATCCATAATGACAGAAGACTGACGGCAATGTGGTAGAGTGATTATAGACCACAGATCAAACAAACTAGGGACCAAAAATTCAACCAAGCATTTTTTATATACAATACACCCATAATTACAGAAGACTGACAGCAATGTGGCGTTTAAAATGCTTTATTTTTCTCCTCGTCATCAAAATACACTTGGATAATCTTGACTCACCAAATGAGGCCTAGCCGCCTTGTTATTTTAACAATTGCAGAGCTTTCTATTCCTAAAACAGAACTCATGCACTTACTCCTCATAACTCAGAGTTGTCAAGACGCATCATGTTGTGTGGATATATATATAAAGCTCAAATTAAGCCATGCATCCTGGTTATCTTATAAATTTTTGCATGTTACTTACTACTAATCACCTCGATGAATTAGTATAATTTATCTTTCTCTGAATACATGAATTAGTTTCGAGAATAGAAATTTCCAAGCAAATGTTAAAATGAAATAGATTTATAGCGTCAGTTCAGTCACAACCACCTGAGTTCGTACAAGTCCATGCCACCAAAAAACTGAGGAAAATGTCGCAGAGCATAACGCATTGACACGGAAATTTTGGTCTATGTCATGCAGATAATAAAAGATGTGTTTGGAAGAGCAAATTCATCAAAAGCAGAATTACCCTTCTAACTGGAGCAGCAGATCATCAAACCTCCAATCACGTTAATCGTACAAATGCTTTGACACTGTAGTAACAGAATTTTCCTGCAGTGACCAGTGAGAACAAAAGTATAATAGAGAAGCTTATAGAAAAGCATAAGGAAGTTTTCTGATACAAATATTACATTGTGCAAGCAATCCCGCAGTTGAGAACAGCCTTCCAGGGATGGGGGCCTGAAGCTAAACTGACCCTGCAACTGCAAATATAGTTTCAAGAGTTGGTGCTGACACATAAGAACTCCAACAACTTATATCCACTCAATCATATACCAGAGCGTGCAGATTCTGTTGGGTAGTATGATGGCTGGCACGTGCTGAAAAATTCCCCTAGATTGGAAAAGGGAAAAAAAGTGTAAGGTCAATTCAAAAGAAGTTGTGCTTCCCATAGAAATACATCTGAATGCCAAAGATATTAACCAAACAAATAAGGTCATAATGATTCAATCATCGTACCAGAACACCATGAATAAGTGGTTGGTCATTGTAGTAGTAATCTTGCAGAGACGATAGTGAACTTAGGTGTACCTGTCGATGTAATGGTCATTTTAGATGCAAGTACAAGAATCTAAAAACTAATATGCAAAAGCAAAAAACCAGATCTATAGTACCGGTCCTTGACCGCCATGCTCTGCACCATAGTAACCATTGACTATGGGGATTCTTAACCCAGGTTCCTGCAGAATTTAAGGTTCACTAGTTCGGAAAAGAAAAGGGAAAGTAGGAGACTGGTTTTGAAGATATAGATCCGACATACCATCCCTTCAAAGTCCTGCTGAGAAATGTAAGAATCGTGAATTCTATTTGATCTTTGGTTCAGCTGCTCCTATAAAGATGGTATAGAGTAAGCAGTTCTCAACACACATGTATAAACTAGGATCTCGAAAGGGAACAAACCACATCATGGATGCTTTCCTCCATCCCAGTAGACCATGTTTCAGGCTCAGCTCGTACCTATCAATGAATTAATCACTACGACAGGAGTTGACATGCCAAAATTTTGCTTCAGATAACAAAGACAAAATCTAACCTTCTGTTTCTTTGGAACTTTTATCTTTGATGCCTTTGCAATGGTTTTGTCTTTTTTCTGTCCAACGCCTAAAAGACCATGAGCAGCAGTCTTGGTGGTCTCCACGAGGCTCTTTACAGAATAGTTCAAGCATGCACAATGCTCCATTGCTTCTTCTAGAGCATGATATGCAACTTTGTAGGCTTCCTCTGATATCGAACCTTCCTCGCCTAAATTAATAGAAAGTTTGCAAATATCATTAAGGCGCTGGACCCTAAAATTTGTATTGGCTGATGCTTGATGAGGTCTATCTATAATCTTTGCAGTTCGTGTCCATCTCTTCAGTATATAGTTTGACGGAATAGTGGAAATGCCTGATAGTTGGAGAACTGATAAGGCGTGTCTGCAGAGAAATCCGATATATTCAAACAAACGGCACAAACAATAGATGCCATATATTCCTTTACTCCAGGAGACAGTGAAGCTCTGTTTCCTTTCAAGATCATAAACCCTATATACAATGGTTTCCTCATCTTCGCCTTCTTTTTCAGGAGTGCACGAAAGTATTCCTGAAACTTCAGCTTGAAACTTTTTGAATATTGCATCTGTGTAAAGTTTAGACATTTGCTTCTCAAAAGGTGAATGAGAAACTAATACTGGTCCACTGCTGCGAGTTTCAACCTCTGCCTTAACTTCTAGTTCACACCACTCGTGCAAAAATAATTTGTATTGATTGATGAACTCATGAAATGGAGTTTCCTTTTGCAGGTACTTGTCAAAGAAAGACACTACACTTTGTGATCTCTCAACTGTACAAAACCCGCCGAGAAAAACGTCCCTCATATAAGTGGGAATCCATTTTCTACGGTCATCATACAATGATTGCACCCACTTATCATCTGCGAGATCAAATTGCTTGACCATTTTGTGCCATCTCTTATCAAATTCTTCGCTTGTCCAGGATCTATATGCGCATTTCTTAAATTTCATCAAAAGAAGTTCGGATTTATCAAATTTGCCACTTACATTTTGACCAACTTCGGTGAAGACATGCCAAGGGCAAAAGAAATGGGGAGCATTAGGGAAAACATCATGTGTGGCTTCTACAAATGACCTGTCGTTATCAGTAATGACCACTTTCGGACTATGCGAAGCAACTGCTCTAAGCCAGGTGCGCATCAACCAAGTAAAGTTAGACTTCGTTTCATCTCCAATCAAGGCACATCCAAGCAAAATGAACTGAAAATGATTGTTCACCCCAACAATAGGGACAAAAGGAATCCTATACTTGTTTCTGATGTAATGAGCATCAAAGAAGATCACATCACTGAAAGATGCATAATCATGCCTGCCTTTCTGATCAATCCAAAACACATTTCTCATACGTGCTTCAGCATCAAAATCTATCACATAGTAAAACCCCGGAGCCTCAGCTTGCATATGCATGAAATAATCAAGCAACAACTCTACATCCCTCTCGTCTAAAGCCAGCTGCAGCCCTTTCCTTTGGCAGGAAGCATCAGTCTCCTTATTCTTCCTTCCCCTTATAGTGTTATAGAAATCGTTAGGCAAGATTTCATGATTGTGCCCCTCCACAAAATTGTACACAAACCACTTCCCCTCTGACCTTTTCTTGATATGCATGCTGGCTTTGCAGTCTGTCTTGGCACACGGCCTTTGACTAATACTCGTGCTAGACTGAGGCCTGCTCCCAAACCTAGAGCACACGATCTTTATATCAATAAACTTGCCAGACTTTTTGGACCTTCGACTAGCTTTTATCGTAATCCCAAATCCAACGGACCGAGCATACTCCCTATAGAAAGAATAGGCCTCTTCCTTCGTCTCGAATTCCATTCCATTTTGAGGCATGTAACTCTCTATCCTGCCTCTAGTATCACTCAAGACATTCAAGTTCACTCCATCTCCATCTCCCATAATTTCATTATGAACCACAATTTCTTCATCACCACCATCATTATTTTCTTTGTCTAACGATGGCAATTCTAAATCAATCTCCATAGGCATACATCTAATCAGAACTATATCACAAATATTTCCCTCCAAAAGATACCTGATAAAACTGGATTAGACAAAATTCACTGACTTCTGTCATATTGGAGTTTCCCCAAAATTCAAGAAATTCATCTCAGCTTCTCCCGCTTCCGAACCAAAGCAGGAAACGGTTTCAGTGTATAGACTAAGTAAAAAAGGAACATTCTTATTTCTTGGAGGCAATTAAGCTATATTGAACCAAAATTAAACTGCATATACGAAAACAATTTCCGTCACCAATAAGGGAAAAAACAAAAGGAAAAGCACAATATTGTACTTACAGTTCCCTTTGCTGTCTTGTCGCTTCCAGTTGTGAAGCTGGGGAGATTCAACCAGTCTCCGCTCATAGTCATCGAGATGAAGGTTTTACGGTTTCTTGTATTTTAACCTCTACATTTTGCACTAATTGCGGTTGACCCTTAATTACTTTGGCAGTAGAACTCAGGCATCCAATCTTGTATCAATCTTGTATTAACTAATATTTTTATACTTTCTTATTCATGTATACGTTTAGTGATTCTTACAGACACACCGATTCTTTCTCCTACATTAAATTTTATGGAATTTTATTTTATATTTATCTGAACATCTAATGTTCTCAAATGAAAATTCATATAAAAAAAGATTTTTTTTTTCTCGTTTAATAAGAAAATTAAATATCTTATTATCTTAAATATAACTTAGCCAATTAGATAGTTGGTCGTTTGACTTTTTATCTTAAATAGTTAGCCAATTACATTTGATGTTGGGAGCCTTTTGGTACGCCCCGCCAAGCCCGTGCAAAAAAAGGATGGAGAGGTAGGAGTTCACGGCATCTAGAACCTTCTACCTCCTTCATGAATGCTGGACATAAAGGTGGAACTCTCTAAAACATAGGGTTTCCACTTGAAATGCTGGTAATAAATGTGGAACCCTCTATAATGTAGGGATTCCACTTGTACATAGAATAAATATAGAAGGATCTAGACCGATGAAGAGTTGTATAAATAGTTGGTTGAGTCCATTTGTACACTAACAACGAAGAGTGTATGAACGAAGAGAATACTAAGAGTGAATAAAGTATTCAAGCATTTCCAATATTCTCGAATTCTCCTTACTCTCTTTCTCTAACGTGTTCACGCATCCTTATCGTAAACCTCTTTGCACACAAGTGTTCGAGGGAAGGCTGACTCGATTAGTTCGCGAGGGGCGACGAGTGATTGAGTGACGTACGACCTTGTAAGAGGCAAGTCCGTGACACTTTGCTTACAAAGCAGAAGCAGCGGGCCTCAAGCTAGGCGAAATTGGTATGATAACTTGGTATGCCCGCTTGGCGAAATCTGAGGACCTAACCCTAAAATGTTACAAGATTATCGCTACTCCCATCATTCTTCCGTTAGTTGTCAGAGTGTGATCGAAGCTAGCAAGATATAGAAGAATCAGTGCTCATAGATGTGAATTGAGAAACCAAGCCCCAATTCTTTTGAATTATTAAACCTAAACAATTTATAAGGTTGTTGATCATCTGGAAAAATTATAGATACTCATTGCATTATTTGATAGCCAAATCACGTGTTTAATGAACTCATCAATTATTTTTTTTCTTTTTAAGTGATTGTAGGAAGAAACCGACCCTAATTTTCAATGGTACAAGTTCAATTTACCTCGATATTCATGGATTGACCTGATTAATCCGACAATTCGATATGGCTGGGATTAAAAATTTGTCACTAAAAAAAATTCAACACAAATAAGGTTGGCTC
This sequence comes from Monilaria moniliformis, assembly GCA_034509125.1. NCBI lineage: Eukaryota > Viridiplantae > Streptophyta > Magnoliopsida > Caryophyllales > Aizoaceae > Monilaria > Monilaria moniliformis. Next base: position 9,473 of record JAYDZE010084939.1, read on the forward strand.
GAAGGTAGCCCGAGCCCAATAAAGTCAACCTGAAAATTAGCGAATTGTAATTATTTAGTTTACAAGTTTCATTAGAGCATCCACACCTCAGTCCAAAAAAGAAATAGTCACAACTCTATTTCAGATTTCACGTCAGCTTTTCACCATTCAATTACAAATCAACCACAATTCTATTTTTTTTCATTTCATCATTTTTTATTATTTTTCAATTTTATATATTTATTTTAATTACGATATACAAGTAATAAAAAAATACATTAATTAAATACTAAAAATAACATAAATAAAATTCCTAAAATTATATAAAATTCCTCCTCGATTCACTTCTCCCCCATGCTATTATTTTTGGAGAATATTTAATTATTTACTTTCTTAACAAAAGGAACAAAATAATAAAATAATAGCTTTCCACGTCAGCAGCAATTGAAGTCGTTAATTAATCCATTTAAAGACAATGAACAACAAAAAAGAAAGAAAATAAAAGGATGAAAAAATAGGAAATAATCAATAAACAACAAGAGAAGAAAAAAAATGTTGGAAATAGGTTTTGAACTCCAGTGCCCTTGGTTGTAGAATGTAGAATACTACAACTAGACCACTAATTTGTTTTGTGAATAAAATTAATACATAGTTATATATACACAAATAAAATAACGATTTAAAAAAAATTAAGGGGACAACGACAGCCCGCTGTAGTGCAGCCGCTCTGCGGCCGCCACACCGGGCCGACCAACCGCGTCCCCACGGAGTGCCCGGTTGCGGCTAGCCGCTGCTTCCCTTTTACCGCACCGCATCACGGCGGCCGCTTTCCGACGCTATTTTGGCCATTTTTCCGGCAGCGTTAACATTGCCCTTACTTTATTTTTTTCAAACTTTTGAAAGTTAGTATGATAAGATTTTTTTGTTAAATTCATGTGAAAATGCATTTTGATTCAATATACGAAAGTTACATACCTCATTTCACTTTTTCTATATTTTACTATAACATTTAATATATAATCTTTAGGTTCAAAATTTTAAAACGATAATCATTTAAGCAAAATGTATGTTATTACTTCTTTAAGAGATACATATTAATTTTGAGTTCAAATTACATTCATTAATATATATATTTATTTGTTAGAAATATATAATTATCAAGGTTAATAAATTAATTTAAAAATTATAAAAAAATTAGCCCAATTGGGGCGATGGTTAGCTCGAAATCCGATAATTTAGGATTACGATTAAGAATTTCTAACCCGAAAAAGTTGCAATCCGAATGATCTGTAATCGAATAGTCCAACAACATGATAGGGTTGACCCTATTGACACCCCTTGATACAAGATTGAGATAATTGTAGCAAGTAATATTTAAAAAATTTATAAGATTGTTGTTGTTGTGTTATAATTATTCTGATATACTCTCAATTTGGGCATAACCCAATTTAATTTTTTGTTTGTATCTTTTATTCAAAATATTGAAATAGTTTATTCATTGAGATAATTTTAAAATTAAACTACACCAATTCATAGGCTATTATATTTAATATACTTTATTTGAAATAGTATATGATTTGATTTAGTCTAATTATAAAATTATCTTAATAAATAAGCTATTTTAATAATTTGAAGAAAATACACATTAAAACAATTGAATTGGGTAGTGTCAAAAAATTGAATTTACATAATAAATTACTAAAAGTAATATACTATTTTTTTAAAAATACAACTTAAATACTTAAAAATATTGATAATCAGGTGCAGATGAGATACTTTAAAGAATATAATTTGATAATATTGATTGCAATTACAAAATAAAATAAAATAATAATAGTAATAATAATAATTAGTATTATTATTATTAATATTAGTATTATTATTATTATGCTTAAATTGTATAATTATAATAGTGGTGACATTTTTATACTAGCCAAATAATTTAGGATTTAATCCAAAAATTGCCACAAAAAAAAAAAGTTATAACGGTATATGTTACGGACTTAGCAGCATACATGTACTAGCTAGAAGTTTATACATAAATATTACAATTTAGATCAATTATAGGTGGAAAGATCCCACCCACTGATTTAAGTATCAAAAACGTACTAGAAATTTGTAGATAACAAATAGAAGCCATTAATAAATAACAAATAGAAAAGAAAAAAAACGTACTAGAAATTTATAGATAACATATAACAGTAATTATATTAATTATAAATGGGAAGATCTTAACCATTGATTTATATAAACCAAAATTATAAATAGGTCAAAGTAAAAGCAAATAATCTGACATCAATTTATATTAAAAAAATATGATCAAGAAAAACAAGAAAAGGGAGAGAGATATATACAAAAAATGGTTTCCGATTATGAAAGTGAAACTAAATAACATAGGGAATGACTGCGTTTGCTTCTGAGAACCATCAACGGAAAGATCTTAATTGTTGATTTATATAAAACCAAAATTATAAATAGGTCAACATCGAGTTAAAATAAATAAATTGATATAAATTAATATTACGAAAAAAATAAGACAGAGAAAATGGGGAAAAATAATTTTCGTATTTGTTGAATGGCCAGAGAAAGCTACTAAGAATGACGAGAGTTTTCGACGAGAGTGAATCAGAAGAAAGTGGAGGTGAAGACTACGAAAGTGAATCGGAAAAAAGTGGGGGAAGACGAGGACGACAATTAGCACTACTAAGTATTTTTCTTTTTTGATAGATAAGTATTCTTTTTTCTTCTTTTATTATCAATAAGATTTTAACAACACTCAGCCCATATATTTGCGTGGGTTTTAGGTTTTTTTTTAGTATTATATATATATCCCAAAATTTATATTTTAAATTTATGTTATTCATTGTTCAAAATTTTGTATGGTTTCAACAAAATCTATCAACAATCTATGTTACAACAAGATCAAGACTAAAATCAAAATCAAAATTATAAATAAATAAATAAATAAAAAGAAAGAAACTATCCAATTGTCCCACAAGCATATTTCTTATTTGTCATTTTCTAAAATTTGTACAAAATTAATAAATATTTTATATATACAATTAACAATAAATACTAATTTTCATATACTTTAAAGTAAAGCAAGGGAAACGTGGAACTCATCCATCGGATCATTGAGAAACTCTTCCTTTGACCGAAGGCAACAAAGAAGATATACTGAAACAAGTATAAGCAACTCAACAACGAGGCCTAAAACGAGAGTTGATACTCCCTATAAGGCAATCTATCAAGAGGAGGAGAAGGATCAGCTTCATCATCTCCAGCCTAAGCTTTTATTGACTCCGATATAGCATTAGGACAAACTTTTCTTATTATTTTTCTAATTTTTTAATTACACATCTTTTTTTTAGAAATGTAATCAAATAAAAGCTTATATAATAATTGATATTTATATTCTTCCAATCAAAAATTAATAATCAATTAACAAAGTGGTTAACATCAAGAGCAATTTTATTTGGTAAAATGAAATTAAAGAAATAATTTATATAAAGATCACGATGAAAATTGATTCTAGATCACTGAAATAAGTAATTCCACATCAAATTACACCTATTTATTGTTATATATTAATTGCCTAATTGATTAAATATATTTTCTATAAAAAAATAATTGATTATAATAATTTTTTTTATTGTTGAACAAAGAATATAAGGTATGGATGAAAACCATTGATAAATATTAAAATTTAAATATATACTAAAAAATCGCTTCGATTCAATTATATTTAAACAAGTTGAGCATGTAATCCTGGTGCCCTCTTCGATCGATACAAAGAAATGTTTGACTAAAGTTGACGTTAATAGATACATTTAGAGTTTGTAGAAAAGTACAAGGTGAATTGCATAGAAAATACGATATAAGATGATATTAATAAATTTGAGATAACTAAAAAAAGACCAATAATATAAAAAAACAAAAAAACAAAAGAGAATAAGTTAGGAATAGAAATAAGGTACAAACACACAGGCAAACAATATGGTTAATTCCATCCAGACATATAAATAATTTTGGGCTCAAATAGACAGCTAAACTATTTATATATATATATATATAAACAACTCGTGAACTATTTAAAAATTATCAAATTGACATTTCATTATTGTTTGGTGTAGACTTTCATCTATTTTTGGCAAACTACGTAATGATACTATACAATATAACTATATATGCATGGTTGGAAAGCTCTCATTATTAAAAGTTTTAATTGTACCATCATTTCTGAAGCTGATGAAAAATCTCGACAACAATGCATTGCGGAAAGCAGGTATTGCCTACAATGCATTGTCAAAAGCTCACGATGATAGTATATCCAAATTGTAATGACCTGAATCCATGAGGAGAATTTGTGGACGTTTAAGAACCAAATCCATGAAATGAATAAACGAAACAAGCTTTGTAACGTGCGAGGTTTCACTGCTAAGATATATAGCCATCACTCAAGAGAACTACAAAACAAACCTCTTTTTTTTAATGTTTGGGAATACTTGCACAATCCAAATGGATCGATCATGCATCCAAATTGGTGGATGCCAAATTTACATGCTCAAAATAGTGCTCAAATCTTGAATGTCTTGACTGAGTATACAGACTGTTATACAAGAAAAGCCTCCCAGATCAAAATTTTGATGACATCTGCGCCACAAAAGGCAAAAACCAGATACACTTTTATGATAAGGCAAGGTAGTAAAACTTGATATCTGTGATAATGAGGGTTTTAAAGCAGATGACAAGAAATTACCTAGCATTCAATATAAAGATCCAATCCGTGACCTAAACTTGCAAATACCACGGCGATCCTCTGCAAAAGAATCCCGAACGGATTCTACCATCAAACACACGGCTGCCACTTGACCCAATTCCTGATCCTTCTCCTGACAAGGGGGGAAAACCCATTTAGGAGGAAAATCGTCATCCCAGCAGGTGAACGAATATGAAAAGAGCAGAGAAATACCAATTCGGCCAGCCGGTCTTCAATGCTAGGACAACTTCCTTCACTAGGCATAAATATTTTTCGATAAGCTGCTCTCAGGCTCTTTATCTGGGAAATATCAGGTAAAGTTAATCACGGTCGGAATGTATAACGAATCAAAGTACTGTTAGATTTAAAAGTATACACGAACATCCTTCTGTTTTCTATTTCTTCTTTTATCTGTAGTTTGGGGACTTGAATTGAGATTTCCAATGATGATTTTGATGTCTAAAACATAGGAAATCTGTATCGAATGACAAAAACTCAGTTGAATTTTCTCAGATGAAAACGGATTCTGGATCCGACAATTTCAGCGTAAAAAGGAGGAAGATCTATTAAATTTAATTCACCAGACTGAAATCACATTAGAGAATAACTAAACTATCACATACAATAAGTGCATTATGAACTGACTGAAAACCAACCTCCCCAACTGAAAACCCACGGCGCCTTAGGCCTTCGAGATTTAATCCACGTAGCTCAGCTCGTTCACCAGAGACCATTGTGTATTTTGGTACATCTTGAGAAACCTTTGAGGTACATCAAAGTGATTAAATAAAAATGAGGTCTGAGCAAACAATCATTTTGTCATCAAACACCATAAGTTCTGGTTCTGGCATGGCATGTCAAGTATTTAATAGAAGTTAATTAGATAATCATGAACTTTCTGGATTTTCAAAGTTTCTAAGTTTCAGCTAATCAAAATCAATGCTAAAATATGGTACAAATTAATGTCATAAGCACAAGGAATGAAACCAATGCACAGATACTGTGTGAAAAGGAATCTGTTGGGAGTGGTTTGGGGGGAGAATCTATTAACTTTCCAGGAGCAAATTCCCTTGAGATTGGTGCAGATAGGTATCAAGGTCAGCATCAGGCATGCAGCCACATTCAAAACATCCCATGCCAAATATATAGTATTCCACAGTGATTTTAGTCAAGATTCAACATCAACAAGGAAATTCCTTTTATTGCATGCTTCAGTGCTCATTAAAAAGAAAATTATCACCACAATCGAGAATATTCCAAGCATAAGTCCTTACCACTGATCCGCCACCAATGAAAGAAAAAGAACCAATATGACAAAACTGATGTATAACAGTGGCCCCTGCTGTGTGAGTATTATTCTGGAATATAACAAATTTCACAACCTTGTCATTACATTAACAAAATAATAGAATCTAAGAATCCAAGTTAGAGGCAAAGACCTAGAGCTCCACCTCCACATTTACATGGCCTGCCAACAGAGTGCTATTCGCAAAAATGTTATGGTTACCCATTTTGCAGTCATGTGCGATGTGACAAGATCCCATTATGAGATTGTTAGCGCCGATGATCTGTTGATGAAAGTATTGTCAGGTAGAGGATAGTTGACTGATGATACACTTCATATCCCAAAGCAATGTAATATAATGACAAGGTTATGTTACTTACTGTTTTTCCATCTGGGCATGAGGATCTATGTATAGATACATATTCTCTGATCTCATTGTTGTCCCCAATCTCAAGGAAACATTCATTCCCTGGCTACAATAAATGGTTTGAATTTGAGTGTGCATATTTGATATAACTATACTCCGCAGTGAAAGGATATACAACTATCTACTTTATTTTCACCAATTTCACCCCACTTTTATTTAAGCATTTCTCAGAAATTAGCTAATAACATTTTAATGAGTTCTTTGGGTATCATATAAATACAGAGCATGCTGAAATTGCTACTAAGTCATAAAGCATGTCACATTTCTTTGCTGTTCCAAAATCAACGTTAAAATTCATTACACTTATCTAAGTGTGAGAGTCAGAGTGTTGGCACTAATCAAGTAGCTTTTTTTTTCTTTTTTTCTTCTCTCTTATAGCTATGCTTGATTGCAAAGAGAAAAGTTTTGTTTTGCAACCTACCTTATATTTCAAATCTTGACATTTAGTGCCTACCACAGCATGATGCCCGATTAAATTGTTATTTCCAATAACAGTACTACCAGGAAGATCATCACCAACTACAGCGCCCCTATAGACACAGTAGGCAGATTCAGCTTTGAATGGTAGGAATACAGACAATTTAAACCAGTCTTATATGTGAGATACAATTATCTTACATCATCAAAGTGCAGTCATCCCCTATCTTTGTATGTCCACAGACATGGCTCCCCGGGTATAACTGACAACCATTCCCTAACTTCGCAGAAGGTCCAACTGTGCAAAAAGGACCAACAGAAACACCCTGCATTTGGAATAAGACTTGATCAATTTACAATATCTTAGAATTCAAAAGATGAACATAACAGTAGAGAATAGAACCATTACTATTATCTAAGAATTGTATTAAATAGAGTGGTAACCCAAATCCATACTGGTTCAGTATACTCAGTTATATACCAGCACTTGACACACAATATTTTTCAAAAATCATTTAATCTTTTTCCACAGCACAATAACTTCAATACGTAAAAAATGAGTGTCTTTATGTTGAAACCTATAAATGACAATACGCAGTTATCAGAATTTAGCATAGTACCGAACACCAAATGGCTGGTGCTTTCATATCTTCTTTCGTGTGTGGGGGGGGGGGAGGGGTTTGCTGTATTTTGACTATTTGTTACTATAACTCCACAATAGGATGAACCTTCAACAAAGAGAAAATCAAGCCCCATAGCATACAAAATAAAGGAAATATTACCTAGAGGAACCAAATCACACCTCATTTAATCAACAGATGGGACTTCAAACTCCTCTTCTAATTGTACATCTTCCCCTACATCTTTCTACCATCTATCCTCCTAATACCCATCCTATTTTTCTATGCTTAGCAGCCGGCCTGTAAGTGGACAAGTCTTTCGAGCATCAATCCCTTCTTCCTCTTTCAAGGATATATAGGGGTTGATCCTCAGAGGTCACCAAAAGAATGGATGCTTAGATTATGATATTACAAATTCATATTTGCAGTAGCCTGGCATGTGAGCATGAAGTAAATTTTACTTAAGAAACAGCACTTCCTCTTCAACATTTTACTTCTACAATTTGAAGCTTGTTATGCAAAAATGCTCAGCAGTTTAATGGAAGTAATGACTCTCACAGATGCTTAATAGCTAACCAATCTCTTAAGAAAACATCAAAACATAAAACTACAATTAACCAAATTCAGTCAACAGCAATCACACCAGACACTACAAGCAAAAAAAGTCAACCTCAGTTGCAACTGCAAATAGTTTGAGACCCACTCACTAAAACAGGTTAAAAGGACCTTAATATCAATTTAACAGTTAAAATAATTAAATAATTCTTCTGGCCAAATCAATTACCATGTGCCAGCTTCATAAATAACAAAATCATGACCCATATCTTCTTCTTTGTTTTCTCTTTTTGGAAGGTTAATTACTGATGGCTGACAACCAAGCCATTTTGATTAAATTTCATTCACATTGCTTACCTAAATTGCTGAATATATCCCTATATCAGATTTTTACTATTTCAAACTAATTGGCACAAGGAAGATTAGCCTATCAAGGGCTTTTGAGGAACTGTTTGCCAATAAGTCCCCTTGCAGAGAAAGATTCCACGATTTTATTTCCAATTACCCGATTCCTCAGATAAGGCCTGTTTTAAAACCTGACCGATTCTTCGAAAACTCAGTTTCTTACAAAGATTAGCAGCTTCATCTTGTGCAGAAGTAATAAAGTTATCTCATTTTCATTTCTTGACTCAATTTGCAGCCTACGGGTCTTGCAGCCAATAATTATACATATTATTCGCATTAATTTCACAACATAAGTTACAGTAAAGAGCTTGGCTACAATCTTTTATCATTACTAGAAAATTTCACAACACAAGTTACAATAAAGTTCTTGGCTACAAATCTTCTATCATTACTGGAAAATTTATGTCAATACCTGACCTAGAATGGCATCCGGATGAACGACGGCAGATGGATGAATGAAACTAGACTTGCCCCCTGTTTCCATACAACTCATCTTCTCATCCTCCTTAACATCTGTCCACGAAATAACATTAATATAAGATACTCCATTGAGAGGCATATGCGTGTTTTTGAGTGAGCAAATATATACATTTATATAAGCATGTCAATTATATGTATACTATGTTACATAAATGCAAGAGAAGAAGGAGAGGTGTAAGCATACAGGGGAGTGAAGCGGAAAAGCATCGGTGGTGGAGTCGTTGAACTGCAAATGAGAATGGTCTTCGAATACCGAGAAGCAAAGCCATCGTTACCAAAAATTTGGGGATTTTCCGGCATTCATAGCAGAATGTTTGAACTTAAAAAGAAAATCGATGAGTTATTCTTTTGTAAGATTGATCGAACATGAGTTTGACTTGTGTTATTTGGTCAAACAAAACTAGGTCGGAATTTCATCAACAAATACAATATTAAAATTAAAATTAAGAAAGTTTTGCTCATCTTGTTCTTGTTATTCAAAATCTTGTTCAAACTTTATGGCAAAAGAAAATAATTAACTTGTTTAATTTAACTTAAGGAATAATTGTCATTTAAATCATAATTTTTCGTTGATTTTTTATCAATCTCATAACTTTTAAAACTGGAACATGAACATTTTATCAATTATCGCATATATTAAAATTCCAGTGAAATTGGTGGTGACGTGTCAGCCAGAATTTCCGACGTGAACAAAACGTTTGTTCTTTAAAATGATGCCGTTGAGATAATTGTCATTTAAATCATAACTTTTCGTTTAATTACGGCCGACAAATGCCAAAAGTTATGATTTTATGTTCTAGTTTCAAAAGTAATCTAATTGACCAGAAGTCAACAAAAAATTATGATTTAAATGACAATTATATTTTAACTTAAACTTGATTTAATATTTTGAATTTTGGTAAAGAAGTAATATCATATCAGAGTCTAGTAAAATAGCTTTGGAAATGAAATCGGTCTAAAATTGAATGAAAGTTAGTTAAAAATTGGAAACAAGAGATTTGTAAAGCTGACTAAGTATAAGCAAGGATTGTAGTGGCAAAAATGTCAAATATAGCAAAAATGTCAAATATATTTTGCTTTAACATTGAAATGTGTGGACTATGAATAGAATCACAAAAAAAAATGTATTCTTATATCCAAAAGTGATGTTAAAATAAACGCTAAATAGTGTTTGTATATAGAGAGGGCAGGGCAGGGCTACGTGGGCATGATAAATAGTCAAATAGGATCACGCATTGTTGTATTTTATTTGGAATAACATTTCAGATATGAGTGAAAAAAGAAAATGATCGTGCCCACACGATTCCTACAACCACGCCACCCCACCTAAAATCCTTTGAAACAACCAAAACAAGAAAAAGAAAAATTAGTTGATCATCTTCATTGATTTTCTTCATACCACAGATAGTCGATCAATCAGTTTCTCCTGAAAAACAAAAATGACGTCGACGAAAAACAAGCAGAAATTAGTAATGCGGAAAATGTGCCCTAATTTCGAGCGCGAGGACACGCTGGAGACGGTGCTGGAGGTCCCCATCCCGGAGGAGATGTTCGGCGCCCTCGGCAGCAACGGGGCGCAGCGGTGGCAGGCCATGGCCTCCTGGATGAAGGGCCAAACCGCCGACAAGTGGTCGTCACCGCTGATCGTCGGGCGGTACAACGAGATGAGCTTCATCCTGAGCATCGTGGGGTGCCCCATCCTCCCCTTCCAGATCCAGGTGGACCGCTCCATCGAGCGCGCCGTCAAGCACGCCTCCATCGTCAGTAGTCCTCCTTTTGCCTTGTCGCCGTTGTGGTCCGTTGTGGTTGTTGTGACTGACGTGGATCGGTGTGTGCATGCAGGAGGCGTCGACGGCCAAGTACATCGTGCAGCAGTACATAGCGGCGATGGGTGGGCAGGCGGCGCTGAATTCCCTGAGCAGCATGTGCGTGGTGGGGCAGGTGAAGATCAGCGCGTCCGAGTTCCACCAGGGCGACGAGTCCGTGAAGACGAAGAGCAACGAGCAGGGCGGCGGCTTCGTCCTCTGGCAGAAGAATCCCGACAAGTGGTGCCTGGAGATGCTCATATCTGGATCCAAAGTCATATCCGGTAGCAACGGCAACATCTCCTGGAGACAGTCCTCCAACCAACTGAGGCCCATCTCCAAGGGCCCACCTCGGTTACTACGCCGATTCTTACAGGGACTGGATCCACGAGCAGCGGCGAATTTGTTTATAGACGCGGTGTGCATCGGGGAGAAGATCATCAACGACGAGGATTGCTTCATACTGAAGATCGACACCAACCAGTCGACGCTGGAGGCGCAGAGCGGGCCCAAGCATGAGATCATCCACCACACCATCTGGGGCTACTTCAGCCAGAGATCGGGCCTCCTAGTTAAGCTTGAGGATTCGAGGCTGCTCTCTGTCAAGACCTGCAAGGAAGATAGCGACGTTTTCTGGGAGACGAGCACCGAGTCTGTCATCGAAGAATACAAGCTCGTGGAGGGCGTCAACATCGCGCACAGTGGCAAGACCTTCTTCACCGTGTTTAGATACGGGGAAGAATCTGCAAACCACAAACGAGAGTTGCAGGAGACGTGGAAGCTTGAAGAGGTAGATTTCAACGTCTATGGATTGAAACCCGAATTCTTCATGCCTCCCACTGAATTTAAGCAAAAGTGACAAGTTAAGTTTGGTGACTGTAACTAGTATACTAGTATTTCTTACTAGTGGAAATTTTGTTAGATAGCGATTCTTGAATCCTCAATTTACGAGCTGAGCTGCCTTCAGCTTTTGCCTTTGTCTTTCCATCACTAGCAATAAATTAGAGACATTAATTGGTTTTATCTTTCCTAAAGAATGAATCTTTGTGGTCGTACTATGAATTTGAGGTCAACTGCGAGATATCTAAATTGGTGCCTTGCAATACAAAACTTACTTACTTACTCCATGAGTCACCAATCAAACTATCTTTTCCTTTGGATGGATGAGAAGCAAATACATGCATGAATACTGGATTATACAGAAAGTTTCATTCAAAACCTTTAATTTAGTCAAATGACACCTTTTGGTTCCATTCAAACCCCAACGTTCGGCACAACCACAAAATAAATAGAAAATACCTAATGTTTGGTCCAGTTCAGTTCAAACATTCGCCTTATGCTGTTATGCATAACAAATTTCCGTATTTTGAATTTCTTATTTCACTCGTTTTCGCTTTTTTATACAAATAATAATTTTTTCTTGCTTTCTAGGTTGGTAGAGGGACGGAATTTGTACGAAATCTCATACATATTTACACACACACACATTCTCTACAGCAATGGAATCTCAATATAAATAGCTATTAATCATAACCATTGATCATGCAACATTAGAGACGACGCAAAAGGCGTATATAAACAAAATGGACGAAAGGCTTTTTATATTATACATAATTGCAATATCACTATTAAACTTGATAAATATATAGGCTAAAATGATCTGTAAAATTTGTATGTACAATCAACAGCTTGTTGTGAGGTAAATGAACAATGAGGCTTCACAACCCCTCTCATTTATTCGGTTATTCCAACTCATGCCATGATCAAATCAAGCATAACAGTAACAGACAATGAGGGCTTATTACTAAGATATGTAATTACCTTGTAACAGTCCTCGCAGCCACCTATCAAGCTAATCATCCTAAATATTACTGACAGTCAGAATCATATTATATAGTCTGACCATTCAGACATAAACGATGTGTGATCCATTGACTCCCCAGGTATCTCCTCGTGCTTCCTTGGTTGTTCCTTGCCACCCACTAATCGTGCTGGATTACCCACCGCTGTTGTTCTCGGCGGCACATCTATCAACACCACCGACCCTGCGCCAATCTTGGCCCCCTCCCCTATTATCACATTCCCCAGTATAGTCGCCCCAGCACCAATCAGGACTCCGTCACCAATCTTGGGATGCCGATCACCACTTGACTTGCCAGTTCCTCCTAATGTTACATGGTGTAGGATGGAAACATTGTTTCCAATTACAGCAGTCTCGCCTACTACAACTCCTGTTGCATGATCAAATAGGATGGCCTTTCCAACTTTTGCACCCGGGTGGATATCAACAGCAAAGACATCTGAAATTCGAGCTTGAAGTGCAAGTGCTAGAGGCTTTCGAGATTGAGTCCATAGCTTGTGAGCCACTCGGTGAGCCTGAATGCACATATATGACCACTTCAGATAAGGTATTTGAGCACATCTTTTGAAACACATGATTACAAATGCAGACCTCTATCCACAGAGCAGAAGCGAGCATACTAATACACTGTTTACATGATACTTGAAAGTGTTGTCTATAAATATACATGCATATATATTCCAAAACATTCATAGGAGTGAACAATGAGTAGTAATTGGATATCATGCTCATAGAGTGCATTCCAAGATAAGAGAAATTGCATATTGTGTTCATTATATCTTCTCCTACAAAAAATATATGAGTGGCCATTGACAACCTTTCCACCAAAATCCTAAATACTGCAGTGCCAATCCCTAGTAAGGGCCAAATGAATTTGTTTCCAGCATAAAAGCATAACTAATTATCGAAATATTTTAGTGTTCTATTAATATCCAAAAGGGGTTCAGAACTACCTATTGAAGGTGAGAATCAATTACTAGAAAGACCAACGAAATAAACATGAGAGATGAACAATGCGCCTATAAAGAAAGTAGAAGATCAAACAATTCTGTTTTCGTCCATCATATTGATCCAAGTGTCAAGCTACACAACACCCAAGTTCATTTCTCTTCCAAATTGAATTGTCCGAGAGGGTTTCCAAAGGAAAATAAAGCTCAGAATCAATTACTATAAGTGCAAAAGCATAGACTATAAAGATATTGCATTCAAAGAACAAGAAAAATTGGATGATCAAACCATTCAAACCTTACTCAAGCACAGAAACAGAGTACAATCAAGCAGATTCCTTATTATGCAAGGAGTGAGGATTTAACCTCGTCCGCAGTAATAGCAAGCGGAGTGACTCTTTATTAAACCCTGAGAGATGAAATTCCTAAAACTACTGCTCTAAGTATACATGCATCAGAACTAATGTTATTCGAAAAGATTACCAAACTAACCTCGCTGATTACTACTGACTTTTATATTTAATTTTATCAGGTAAAAATCAGAATGATGGTCGCAAAAATCAACAATTCAATACAGTGAAAACTCAACACACATCACATATTCAAAAATCATTACCCACAAGCGTTCGTTGAGATATCTCCACCTCTGCAAAGGCCTCATAGACTATTATCAAATTAGCTAACAGGATAAGCTTCAGAATAATTGAAAATAAAATCAGCAAAAAAGTAGACATTAATGCATCGCAAAAGCACCACAAATCATCCAGTAACTAACCAAAAGAAAAGTTTCAAATCTCACCACTCAAAATCTTAAAGCAAAGCAATCAAATAAGATAATTGCGATCAGCTCGAAGTTGCACTTGCCCAATCAATTTTAGGGCCAGACAGCAATCAAACAGGTTAAAGTGCTTTTATAGGAAGTATCGATACCTGGCAAGCGAGGAATCCCTTGTAATTGAGAAGGCAGTGGGAGAAGGAAATACATGCGGGGTCACGGAAGCGGGCGGCAAGGAGGTCGGCGACGGTGGCGGAGCGGAGGGAGGCGTCGGTAGAGAAGATGTTGAGGAAGAGGTCATAGAGAAGCGTGGAGAGCAGAGTGGAGGAGCAGAGCTTGTTTCCCAAGTGGAAGGAGAGAGAGCGCTCCAAGGAGGAATGAGAGAGGATTGTGGAGTAGAGATAGCTGGCCAGAGCCGGTTCGGCCTCGGCGTCTAGACGAGCCTCGGTTTTAATGTGGCCCCACAGCCATTCCTCCTCTTCCACCGAACCTGGAGTCATCGGCGGCGGCGAGGGGTGGCAGACTTCTCCGGCAGGCATTGCCGGCGGCGTCGTTTTACGGTGTGGTTAGGGTTCGCCGTTGGAATGTCCGGAATTGATGTCGTGTTATGATTGGATATTTGGAAATTGATCGGTTAAAAAGAAAAGTGATGTCGTGTTATGATAGGATATTTGGAAATTGATCGGTTAAAAAGAAAAGCACTGATAGCCAAAAAAAGGCACCCGAGTGTCCACAAAATTCAATTTATTTTTACATGAAATTCTCAACTCGCCATTTATTTAAAATTGAGATACTTTCTTCTTCAAGAATTCGTTAATATTCTTTAAGATTGCTCCATGCTCGTGTGTTTGAATTTAATGGTATGCGATCGACATCGAACTGAAGAAGACGAAGATAAGAAAGAAATAAAAAACTAGAATGTTGGTTATTTTAGTGTAATCGGATTAACTGAAGTGACCGATCGTCATAACAACACTTCATATAAGTTCGGAGGT